>JAYMFT010092540.1:0-13984 GCA_038088735.1 Panulirus argus | reverse complement strand
TATGTACGGTAAAAACATATATATATATATATATATATATATATATATATGTGTGTGTGTGTGTGTGTGTGTGTAAGCACAAACTGATCTGCGATACCTTGAAGACCTGCCCGCTGGTAAAGGTTAAAGCGACCTAAATTTTTTCGCCAAGTTGAAAGGTCTCGGTGGCCGCCATCGTCGGGATCACGCAGCGTGTGGTGCCTCGCCTGGCTGCTGACAGGTGGTGCCCCTCTTGGCACCCCTGCCTTCCGTGCGTTGTGTGTGGTGCCCCACCAAGCTTGCACCTGGTGCCCCTCGCGCTAGTGCCTTTTGTCACACGTCGCTTAAGAATACCGATAGATCGCGTTTTTATTTCGAGATAAGTTTCATCTGTAAATTTGTATGTTAAAACTGTATAAAGCAAGAGGGCTTCCCGCCCTGTTGGGAAAAGTACGTGCGTAGGTCAAGTGTGTTGAAGTTTGCTTTTGGTCCACACTGGATATGCGTTTCCCGTAGATACGCCTCTAAATGGTTCAACAGAATCATCTTAGTATATAGATGCACATGATGCTCAGGCTGGGTTATAGTCTCCTGTAAATGACAGATCTTTGACTGGCTGCACACAATGAACAGTGTTTGCCTATATAACAAACTCCAGACGACTGGCTGAGAAGACCGACTCCATAAATCAGAACATTGTTTACAAATATAAGAGAGTCCAGAAGACCAGAAGCACAACAGGAACGGTATTTACCTACTTAATAAAACTCCAGAAGACTGTGTGGTTATCCATAATGAATCATGAGTCATAACCATGTGATATGTGTGTGGGACGTTTGTGGCCTCCGTGACTCCTCTAAAGGAGTACCTGGAGTAAAAGTACAACAGGTTGCCTCTCTGTTGGCCTCCGTACCCGCAACGGACGTGTCATTATTAATAACGCGGGGTGAGACAGAGCAACTTGTCGGTTGACTCTTCTCGTCCAGCACCTTCCATCAAATCAAACGATGGTGGTCTGTGTGAGTAAATCACGTACTGTTATTCCATGGCAGAAGTCGGGTAGTTACAATACCAGTGGCTGGCTTTAGGACCCATCTCACACGTTGCTAATAAGTATTCAGATATGTCCCGGCACACAACACCGTCTGAGGCGCTACCTGCCGCCCTCCTCGAGGACAAAAGATTGTGTGTATGATTACTTCCCCTGAGCACACACATACCAGATGAGTAGGTCTACGCCTGCCTGAGGACATCAACGTGTACTGACACATGCCTTCTCTTGTCCACTTCATTACTGAGTTGTATAGTATGCAATAAAGCAACGTAATTAAGAGAATGGTTTATATATTCGTACAATCAAATTCACACTTTTTAGTCCCTCTAAAGAATAGAGGAAAATGTGTATATGTGTGTGGGTGTGTGTGTATGAAAACACTTCAGTGGACATAGTCAGCTTCTTGGGCGCTGCAGAAGTCTCATACAAGGAACTCCTGGGATACGAAACAAAATAACTGTTTCAGTGATATACACTATTGTGATCTGTGAGACGACATTGTCTCTTTCCCCACCTTACCATAACACTGACATATGTTTAATGATAACGAATCTTTCTCTGTCTATATAACCATATTAATCTGTTTCACTGAATAAAACTCCTTTGATTATTGCAATCGGCCGTTTTATGTTATCCAGTTTAGATTCACTTTTTTGTTCAAAAATGATCGCTGGTCTAATAATAAACTTACTTCCCAACAACGAGTGTATTCAGGGTAATGAAAATTTGACTGTTAATAATGATTCAACTGAACATCCAGTCAACTCAATAATCGCCAAGTTCTCTTAACATACAATGCGTTCTTACACATCACTTTTGTTTTGAACTCTTCATTATTATTTACGTTTGCGAGTTCATGATTCGTACAAAGCAGCCATACACACACCAGTATAAAATAGCAGTTCCAACTCAGAAAAACCTTAGCCAGTAAAATTATAAAGATAGATAGATGGAGACTGATTACATGTGTATATATAGCCCAGGTGTAGGGACAATGAATATGTATATATTTCTGACCCTGAAGATTGTGTGTTGTAGTAATCAACCCCGCTTGACGATGACAGTGCAAACACCGGAGGCAAGCGTTCTAATTTTGACAGTCAAATGAGGAAGACAAAAAGAACTATGAATAAAAAGAAACTGAAATGCTTTCAGGATAGACGCTTTTTACAGCTATGTTTACAGTAGAAATGAAAGGTAATCAAATGTTTGCTTGGAATAGTCATTGGTAATTGTCTGGGCTAACTATTAATAGTTATGTCAAAGAGACAGTGTCGGACTTTTGACAAGAGATCCTGTCAAATTAAGTGGCTGCAGATTTCTAGATTTAGACTGTGTGACGAGCTATGAGCTGGACAGGTGAAGAGCAAGTAACGCCATTGCTTAGGGACCGTACAAGGGTAGAGGTCATGGAAAACATTTTGGAGAAAACTTGAAGAAAATTAGATATACCGATATGAGCGATCGAATATATCCATCTGCACTACCATGACGTCTTGTTTACCGCTGTTGAAGCCAACGCTAAACTTAATCTTCACTATACCTTTGATAAACATTTCTTCACTACACTCCAGTCACACTCATCTGCACCATGCCCTTTAGTGACCTAAATTCACTTCACCCTCGACAGAATTATCTTCACTATACGCTCGACACCATTGGTCTTTGACTGGACCCTTGCGAACCACAGCAAAGACCAGGGTTAGAGGGCTGATTGTTGAAGAGACTGAAGAGAAGATATAAAAGAGACCAGGCAATTACAACATGATTCTCTCCTGCGGAGGGAAACAAAATAGTATGTGAAGACCACCTTGGGGAGACCCAGACTGTAATGGTGACACCAACGGATTAAATAAACAGACTGGAAGAGGACGTGGGAGGAATATAACTGTCATTTTTTGCCTAAGATATACATAGTCTTGCATTGCAATATATCGAAACGCTGTTAGGTATTCATTTAATCTAAGACGTGATTACTATTTTAAGTGGGAATTTCTATGACGGCAAAGTGGTGTACTTATCCCTACTGTTAACAAGGGATCACTGGTAGCTGGCTGTGTGTAGCGAGATAAAGTGTAAAACTTTGTCAACATGGAAGGGATCAGTCATTACCCATTTTTGTACAAGGAAGTAACACTCATGGGGTATATTTTCCCGTGGATGTGCTTGCCTTTGGACGTGGTCTTGTGTGTGTGTACATTGCGAATGACACAGGGGCACCCTGAGGCAGGTGACGAAAGTAAACAAAGCTGGCGGACGCTAGAGAGGACGAAGGACTTAGGACCACTGTAATTATCGTGTGGAACCCAAAGGAATGGTAATGATAGTTCTTTTTAAGGAGTACGATGATGAGAGTGTTAAGGGAAGAGGTTGTTAAGAAACTTGGTGAGTGGCATGGAAGCGGAGGTAAATAATGTAGAGAGAGGACTTAGAAATCTAGTAGGTTCGTAACACTTCACTTCCATTGCCTGAAAATGTATTGCCTCTCCCTTCGGTAGATTCACCTTTGCAAAAAGTCACCCATTTGCTTTCTAATCATCCTTTTCAGTACCTTTCAGACCACACTCGTCATGGAGACTGGTCTGTAGCTGAACACCTCCCGGTCTCTTTTCCTACAGATAGGTATAAAATTTGCCCACTTCCACTCTCTTGGCACTTTATTTTTTTCACCGACATCTTGAACAACATTTCAAGTAATTTGTCCAGCGTGTCTGCATATACTTACATTCAGCACATATGAAGAAGTTTCATAAGGATCATGAGACTTATATGAGACAAGACCCTTTTTTAGTATTATGTTAATGTCATTTTTTACGCATTTCAATCCTTTCTCCTACCTCTTTCCAACTCCCTCTCACTGGTGTTGGGGCTATAGTGTCTTCCACTGCGAAAATACTTTTGAACTTGTCATTAATATTCTCGCATATCCTTACATCATCCCTATAGCTTTTCCCTCTGTATCCCTTAGCCTGATTAGCTGCTCTTTAACTGACTTTTTTTTCCTAATAGAATTACGGAAAGGTTTTGTATTATCACTTGCCTTGTCCACAATACTGTTTTCATAGTGTGTCTTTTCCTCCTGTCTAATCCTGTCGCACTCGTATCTTGCTCTCTTGTACCTACTGAATGTGTGTGTGTGTGTGTGTGTGTGTGTGAATCAGTGCGTATTTGAAATTCATGATCTGTGCTGAAAATGAGGGAATTCTAAGCTCATGGGGCCCCCGTCTCTTGAAGGTTCTCCGGAACCATGCGTCTTTTCAAAATTCTGTTTGGTGTCCACATATAGTATTTCCTCAGTCAGACCACTCAGTTCATCCATCACTCTTATACTATAAAAGTATCTCTTTATTTTTTTTTTTACAAGATTCTTGTCTAATTTCATATTATGTTCTCTGGTTGTTCGAAGAACTATTCACTGTCTCCGTCATCAGTATGGCTTAAAACCTTAAAGGTTGTACAAGTGTGGGTCTGCATTTGAGTCCGTGGAAATGTTTATATAATTTAATGTGTATGCTCACACATGCTTTTGAGAGAGAGAGAGAGAGAGAGAGAGAGAGAGAGAGAGAGAGAGAGAGAGAGAGAGAGAGAGAGCCTGCCTGCCTGCCTCTAAGGTTACACCCCGCTGAGAGAAACAATAGGGGAGGGCGTGGAGACAGAGCCTCATTGTGTTGCAAGAAGACTATACACGTTTAGGCTATTGTCAGTGGCGTCCCAAACTATCTTTCTTTGTTGTTTGACTCATACCCATTCCACCGAGCTGTGTAGAATGTATAGAGTCCTCGGTGGCATGAAACGGATCTAGTTTAATGTGTGAGGGAAAAACTGTACAACTCACGGATCCCATTGTGGTAGTCGATGACTTCAACCAACACCTTAATCAGAGGAAATCTGATAACTCCTCGACGTGTGCTGTGTACGTCCTGACGCACGTCACTGACTCTTCCCTCGTCCTAACGGTGACTGCTTGATCTGTCGAACGCTAGAGTTACTCTTCGACTCCGATGATCATACAGAAGCAGCTCTGATCACACGGTGGTCTTCAACAACTTGAAGAAACCAGTTGTGAGGGAGGGAAAGGAGACAAGAACCTCACCCCATGGCTGTTAGGGTGGAGAGGGGAGTCTGACAGTTCCCACCTTGTGGCCTACACTGCTCCTCTACAGGATGATGTCAGGACCGAATCATTACTCATAAAGGTATACACATGCGACATGTGTGTATCCAAACGTCACACACAAGCTGTAGTTTGGCTTCCACAAGGCGACTGGGGCTATAAATACAGAACTTGGTCTCAGAATAAAAGACGTCTTACAGTGAGACTATACAAGGTTCCCCGTCACTTCCTGACAGCATGGTGACACTGTCCTATCAATTAAACAGTGATAGATAGACATGTGAGAGAAGTGAGGTCCGGCAGCGCTGGCTCCAAGTGGTAATGAACTCTGCTTGAAACCGGATCATCAGGAATACTCACCGGGCAACGCTGTTCCAGAGGTCAATAAACAAGATTGGATCAGGGACGATTGGTCATGATGATATTAATATTCAAGAATCCAAAAGGGCCGGCTGATTCAAAGGGCCTGGTCGTTATACCACTTGTCTGAATTCCACATTGTCTACATTGTTATGATGACTATGTTATATTTATTTTTATTATTATTATTATTATTATTATTATTATTATTATTATTATTATTATTTTCATCATTAGTATCAATATTATCATTTTTATCATTATCATTGTCAATAGCATTATTATCATTAATGTTGATATTATTTTATTTTTATTATTATTATTATTATTATAATTATTATTATTATTATCTAATGAAAACCTAATCATTAGCTGAGCACTTCAGGGCCAAGAAGTAAATTCCAGATCCACAGTGAAGACCTCGGGCGTCACCAGTATTCGCTATGTCCCAGCTGAGGCAACTCATCAGCTGAGCAGGACACTGTCCTCCGTTGCCTACAGTTGTTGTAAGAGTGAGTCCATCGATGAACTGACATGTCTCACTCCGCTCCGTGGCACCAACCTTATATGTACTAAATGCTCTTACTCTTTTGTGTGTGAGAAAGAGAATCTGGAAGACTTGAAGAGCTTTAGCCCGATACATTTTCCCTCCCAGTGACTCCCTGGCAAATATCAAAGTTTTTCGATGAAACTCGTCTGCAGAGTTGAGATGCGATTACGACTCAGAGCGTGGCACCTCAACAGGTGATATTATTAACCTCTCGGGTGCCTCCTACCAGACACATGACGACTCTAGAATTACCCAGGTCATACCCCTGAACGCTGCTCGTTCCTTGAGCCATACGTAACATCAAGGTTGCAGAACATTATCACTTGGCATCTTTACAGTCTATGTCTTTTTGAGAAATGCTGGGGGTTAGCGTTTGATGAAGTAGCACCCGACAGCCACTCTTTGCATAGCTATAGCCACATAGAAAGACAGACCACACAGACCCCAAGGTCCAAGCGTGGTGGTCTGGTCATAACACGAAAACAAAGGCATTCCCCTTAAAGGCAGTGGAAGAAAAGGATAGCAAAGCAAAGGAGTGCCATAGTGTACTGCGTGTTGCATCCTCAGAGCCAAGAGGGGGAGGTCCAAGACAGAATGTGTGAGGGCAGGTGTTCCTCCCGGCCCCTCAGCTTCACAGTGTTAAAATGGGGGCACGGACTGGGCACTGTATGTCCCAGTTGGCCCTGGAGCAGGGTAGGCATATTGCGGGAGAGAGAGCAGAGCTGACTAAGGTCAGATGAGGTAGTTCTGTATGCTAATTTTATCAGTGGAGGTAAGATATGCCCCTCAGACAGAGCACAAGGAATGTTACTGTCTTATACTTTGGTCCGGTCATTTCTCTCTCTCTCTCTCTCTCTCCCCGATGACATCACTGATGAGGCAAAGCCTGCAGCATAGCGAAATATCACTCACAACGTGGCATGTGAAACACCAACACACAAAAGGATTATCTAAGCTAACATTTAAGCAGTTTAAGCCAGTTATCTTGATATCACACTTGAGATAAAGTCTCTGAAAAAAGTGATAGAAATATAAAGATTGGAATATTGGATCAACAATAACAATGACTTTACATCATGGATTTGCGTAAGCAAACCCAGTAGTTAGCTCACACCAGTAACATTTACGAAACTAATGCGAGGAAGGAGAATGAGCACTGTTGTATTTCTCGAGTGTTCAAAATGCATTACACAAAATGAATAACAGGATTTCACGAGAGAAAGTAGCAAAAAATTAAAGACTATCAGTAATGAACATGTGAACTATTATGAGAGGTTGAAAGAACCAGACTCGTCTGTCTTGAAAGAAAAGGAAACATGATAGCTTACGATTAAGAGCAAACGGAGAGTATCAAGAACAGTGCACTCGAATTATAGGTGTCTCAGCGAGGGGGAGACAAAGAAATTAAGCCTGCCTAAACCTCGTGCAACATATACTAAAAAGATATCAGATGTAAAATTTGCGGCAGTCAAGCAAGGAAAAGAAAAAAAAAAGATTACTCAGTACATTACGAAAGGAAATAAGACTCGTACATCGAACGAATATAGAAACATTAGGGAAAAACTGAGATAATTGGCTAAAAACTGGCCCCAATGAACCCAGAATTGACAATTACGCAATGTGCGTAGCGGCAGGAGGAAACAGAATTATAAATCGGGCAAGATGTGCAGTGAGGGCTACGCTGCGCTTGGCCCTGATTATTGGCAAAATCTCGGCGTAGGTAAGTACGTACCTTCTGAACCTAGCATTGCCTGGGGCTCAAGGTAGACTGCATCTGTTACCCACCCTATATCTCCACTAGGCAGCCCTACTGTGTGCCATCCCCTCCGCTGTGGAATGTCTATTTCGGCAATCGTCGAACCCTCGTCGTCTGGATCCTAAGCTGATCTAGAGCACTACACTGTGACCTTCGCAATGGACATCGTCAGTGTACATGTTGTAGATTAGAACTCCCTGGTGTAGGGATGATGACACTGACAGTCACTACACCCTGGTGTAGGGATGATGATACGACAGTCTCAACACCCTGGTTTAGGGATGATGACACTGATAGTCACAACACCTTGGTATAGGGATGATGACACTGACAGTCACAATACCCTGATGTAGGGATGATTACACTGACAGTCACAGCACCCTGGTGTGGGAATGATGGACACTGATAGTTACAGCGGCAAAATGGCAAGACATCTGGGCCTGGAGACAAGATTGATGGAGACGGGTTAGGAAGAAGCGATCAAGTGATTTATTTCTGGAGTGGCGTTTGACCCACTGGTGTCCATGAAGAGACCTTATAAGCACAGAACAAGTATATCTAGCCATTTTAAGATGCATAATGTATAACCTTGTTAGTAAGAGACGCAAGACCTTTACAGCACACAACCTCATTTTTATCTTGTATACTCTCCTGGTCAGTCGGCTCCCGCCTCATCTTCTCCTTGAAGAGTGGAAGAAAATCGTGCATGGCGACTTTAACTTAAGTCAAGATACCTTCTGACAGGATCTACTGTGTTAGGAGCGACGTCTTGCGTCTGACTCATGTATAGAGACAAGTAGATTAAGAATCTTCCTAAAACACTACAAGTTATGCTGAGGTTAAAGATGAAGAGAGATATTTGTCCAGATGGCTAAAGAGCAGCACACATATGATGGAAAAACTTGGTTTTTGAAATAATCCATTGTAGCCGAATAACATTTTGGTCAGAAGGAGATAAAAAAAGACCATCCAATTCTTTCCTTAGTCCACCATAGTCAATAAAGACTGTGACTTTTGTTGGGACAGGCAGACAGACATACATATAAAGAGACAGGGCTGTAGGGTTAGATAACAATACCATGACTTACCACCTGGGAGACCGTGTTAACATAATCCATGCAAAACTTAACTATCAAAACCAGTTTGCTCCAGCAATTGTGGCACAGTTAGAGCGACACATTGGCATTTCCCTCGCGTGTGGCACTTCTGTTGCTGCTGCGTTTTTGCTGCCCCTGCTGTTGTCAGCACTACTATTTTTGTCGCTGCTGTTGCTGTTTCTGCTTCTGCTGTCAAAACTGCTACTGCTGCTGCTCCTACTGCTTCTCAAGCCACTGCTACCGCTTTTCCTTTTTGACTGTCTCTTGTATTGCTGCGCGTGCAACGGCCTCTGAGGTCTTCAGAGTAGCCTCGTGCATGAAACTATGTTTCCCCACGCTTCGTGTCTTCCGAACCTGGTGGGACCCAGGGCAATGAGAGGGAAGGTGGGTTGGACACCAGCCCCCGCCGCCCTCGTTTCCTACGGTGATTCTCTGAGCCAAATACCCAAAGGTGAACAAGGCACGGCGGCAAAAACTGTGGGCCAGGGACGTGTGGGGTAGTGGTAGTGGGTGCGGCATAGGTGACGGTGTCTATTTGTTGCTCCCTAGCATGTAGGCGCTGTGGCTCCCACCCCTCTTATCTCTTTCCTTTTCTCTCTCATACGCAACATATTTCAAAACTATTATCATAATAATGTTTCCATACGGCGTTTTAAGACAGTCAGGAGCAGGTAAGGTGTTTAAACTAATTATGGGTGACTAAGAATAAAAGTGCCGGAGATGAGACGAGGAATTAAAACGAATATAGGAAGAGACGTAGACTAAGGAGCAGACGTTGGATTAGTCGTCACTCAAACGTTCAATTAGTTTCCACTTAAACGTTGCAGTGGCTGTCATTCAAACGTTGGTTGGTCGCTCCTCAAACGTTGCAGTTGTCGTCACCCAAGCGTTGCAGCGGTCGTCAGTCAAGACTTTATTTCACCGACGCATACCTGAAAACAAGCAGCATAGGATATAGACCAGCAGTTATCTCCACAGTATATGAGACTGGTTAATTGGTTCGCTGGTTGTAATTCAGTCCTACCAACTGCCAGGGTCACTGAGGTCGTCAACGTCAAGCTACATCCACCAGCCGAAAGATCTTCGACCACCTTCTTCAGGTCTTCAGAACATTTCTTAAGGTGATAATACGCTCTCACTTTGCTTGTGGCCCATGAGGCTGTAGGAAAGAGAAATATACATACATTTCAGCGGTCAAAGCTCAGTTAGATAGACTTGCTGCTTCAGAGCGTCGCGCGCTGAGACAGACTCCGGAAGCCTTGAAGACCTCGACGAGACTGATTGCACAAGATGACTGACACAAGATGGTGGTATCGAAAGCCTTCTACGTCATCTGAGGTCTTGTTCCACGGCAGGACTTGTTTAGGAGGGCTCCGGGAGGCCTTGGTGGAGAGAAGACGACAGCCAATACTTCAAGGTGGACGAGGATTCGGCAACAGAGACATTACTAGGCAAGGACGTGTATCATACGGAGAAGGCCTGAAGCCACTTTCATCACTGCACGTGTGGACGTTGGAGGTGTACTTGTGGTGCCGTGTGGCCTGAACCTGTTCCAGCAGCTCATGATGAACTGGGTTTGTTGATGAGTACTTATGACAGGTGAGGCCTGGACCTGTTCCGACACCAGGCAGGCAACTTGTTAGCTGATGTCTTTTAAGGAACACCGACAGAAAGATACGAGGGTGTACATTTGAGAGATACCAGAGTGTGCAACATTTTGAGAATACCAGAGTGGACGACATGAGAAATGCAAGAATGTGCAACGTGTTGAGAGATATCTGAGTGTGCAACATGTTAAGAAAGATCCAGCTTCTTAGTCAACCTCACATGTGGTATAGTGTCAAAAAATTTTCAAGCAGTCCAGATGCAAACATTTTACTGAAACAGAGCTTGCTCTCTCATAGAAATCTTAGTAACTCGTTAATGCATGGCCTCCTTTCCCTGAAACCATGTTGCCTCTCGCTTAGGTAATTCACCCCTGTAGAAAGTCATGCGTTTTCTTTCTAATGATCTTTTTCTAAACCTCACAGAACACACTCGTTAGGTCTGTAGTTCATCGTCTCTTCCAGCTCTCCTTTCTCATAAATACGGTGTGACGTTCACCCTCTTCCACTCCCTTGGCGTTTTGTCTTCCTCTCTCAACGTTTTGAGCAGTGTGTCAAGAGGTTTGTCTAATGTATTTGTACACACCTTTAGAACTTATGGTGAAATTTCATCTGGACCATAAGCCTCATATACTATGGTCAAGACCCTTGAGTAGTCTGTAAGTGTTTCTTCTCGAAATCTCATTGCTCTCAAGATCTTTTCTTTTCCATTTTAGCTCATTGGTGTCGGGCCAGAGAGAGAGAGTAAGAAAGGGAAAGAGAGAGAGAGAGAGAGAGAGAGAGAGAGAGAGACTGTCGACCTAATAAAGTCAGGATCCATCACACACAAACGAGCAGCCATGAGTTAAAATCCATTACGCGAACGCCAGACTTTCCCACGAACAAATGAACAAATTGGAAATCTACGGGACAGAAACGATCAATAAAGTTCCTCTCGCTTGGGCCATTCAGTAAAGCACACTTACATCTGAGGGGTCACGCCACACGAAAGTAACAATCATAACACAAACGCATTTTTACATTCAAACGAAACAAAATATCATCACGAACGCGTCCCCCCCCCCCCGTCTACGAATGAGATTTCTCAGTACACAAGACGAATTAATATCCAGCGTTCTCTTCACACGTACAGTCCTTTCTACAAAAACCACCAGCGGCGAGACAGCGGCCGCTGGGAGTGGCCCTGCAGTGTGGCTGACATTTACGTCACGAGGAGGCCGTGGGGTCGGGGGGTGGGGGAGTGACATATCCGGGCGCGGAGAGAGAGAGAGAGAGACAATGCTCCGACGTGCACGTCGGGCTTCCGGAGAGAAAGTGTTTTGGGGGTGGGGGACGTGATGGCACATGTGAGGGATGGACTTCTGGACAGGCTGGCTAGAGTGTGTGGGAGGACGTGGCCCAGCGGTGGTGAGGCGGAGGGAGGGAGGGAATACTCACACAGCGCACGCCTCGCCTCGCTTGTCTGCTTCGCAAGACCTCTCGTGCACGGCGTAAGTAATTACGACTGCGCATTCCGATCGCGCCTACACTGACAAGCGACCCGCCGATGCGCACGAGACCGATGTGTACATTACAACCTACCAGTATTGGGCGTTGAGGATGTTTCTAAATGAATGGCGTCCACTGGTCTACAGACACATGTTCTCCGTTACCCCCCCCTCCCCCCAACCCCTCACATTTGAACTACGATCGGGATGCAAAGGCAAGCAAAAGGAAATCAAAAAGCAACAGACCACTGACCACTGAGTCCCTAACGAGGCTGTCTCTGACTGGAAGAAACCAGATACTCATTGACTGGCGTAGAAAGACATAGAGATCTTTCAGAAAAAAATTTTCAGCATTTCGCGTAACTTAGGAGGCGCAAGTAGTGTCAGTAGTGGAAGTCTGTGTTTCTGTACAATGTGTCAAATCACAAATGAGCTTACCACTAAAAAATTCTCTAGTCTGAGACCCCGTCACGTACCAATATATATCAATTTCATGACCCGAACAAACTCGTGGAGCCTCTAAGACTATTAAGTATGGAGTATGGCGTAAAAGGATGTCAGTTCGGCAACCGGGCAACGCAGATGGTGGGAGGCAGCAGTGAGGACGTGAAAGTAGCCATCAGGGCACACGAGACACATGCGTACCACTTGGGCAATTCGAAGCATGGCTGTGTGAGGAGGCATGAGGGTCTGGCTGTGTGGGGGGAAGGGAGGAGAGGGAGGAGGGAGGGAAGACCAAGACAAGCCAGAGTGCAGGTGGCGGTGATGGGTGGGTGGTAGGGGGGGGGGGGAGTTTGGTCCGCGGGTGGTCCACCCTCACCGGACCTGCTACCGTGTATCAGTTGGGTCGTCGATGTAAGGGTGGGAGGCCATAACCTGTGAGTAATGTCCCTCTGCTCTGCGTCTCCTCTCACCTCTAGTGTACAGCATTATCTGGCCGGTGGCGTGGAGGAGGAGAGGTGGCTAATGGGGAGGGGAGTGAGAGGAAGGGGGGAAGCTTGGACTGGTGGCCTGCAAGGAAGGAAGGGACATCAACGCTATACATCAACCACAAGGGCTACACAAGATACACACTCTCTCTTTTAAGCCTGCAAAATGTCTCCTCTGTCCAGCTCGCCCTTAACCAACCTCCTGCCTTGCCCACATCTATTGAGCAGAAGCCCACCCGTAACTCGCAGTCGAAAAAGTCCTGCTTCAAAGATTACTGGCTTTAGCCACAGTACGTAAGGTTGGTAGCGCTGATGAGGGTGGAAAACTTGGTTGACTGGCCCTAAACAGAGAGTACTACTTATGGCCAAAGCCTCAGAATGGTTAGGAGTAACAAGTGGCGTGCCCCAGGGATCAGCTTTGGAAGCAGTTCCCCTCATACGTATCTAATGTCAGTGATATATAAACGGGCTGCGATGTAAGACACAACAGAAACTGAACGTCTGCAGCTTCAAGCTTACAAAATGATGGACATATGGCACACAAATTCTAATATCGATAATTATAAAGTTCTATACACCGGTAGTGAAAACGAGAAGGCAAGCTACAGTATGAAATCTGCCGAGAAACAAAGGTAAGTGAGGAAATGAGGCTTATGCATAATAATCTCTTGAGACCTAACACCACACGCCGCTTGACGTTTCGACACCCCGTGCACCGGCAGTCCCCTCCCCCCCCCCCCCCCCCCAACCCCACCCCCCTCGACACCGCATGCGGTCTGGTGATTAGGGCAATTGCCCTAACTACCAGTAACTACTTCCTGACGACCTGTGAGCACGATGGTAGTACGACCCTTTACCACGACAGTACGACCCTTGGGTACGATTTATGTATCTGGAACCCCATTTTCTTTCTTTCATACGTGATCGCCATTTCCCGCGTTACGGTGGCAGCGCCAAGAACAGACGAAAAAGGCCACAATTCGCTCACACTCAGTCTCTAGCTGTCATGTGTAATGCACTGAAACCACAGCTCCCTTTCCACATCCAGGCCCCA
>JAYMFT010092539.1:0-28175 GCA_038088735.1 Panulirus argus | reverse complement strand
AACCCACTATTCGGAGAGTAAAAAACAGAAAAACAGGAGTTCTGTATAATTTCGGTCTACATCCTGAGACCCTTTTCTGCTGAAGAGGGTCTCAGGATGTAGACCGAAATTATACACAACTCCTGTTTTTCTGTCTTTCACTCTCCGAATAGCGGGTTTTTGTGGAATTGATGATAGTGACATTGCTATTTATTGCTTCATGTGTGTGTGTGTGTGTGTGTGTGTGTAGCGATGCCGTTTATTGGCTCATACTTTCTCGTGTCGTGTAGGTAGAACCATGTACCACAATGGTTCATGGTCAGATGGTACATGTACCGTATGGGGACTTTGGAGGTACCAGTAGTACGGTACGGACCGTCCCAGCAGGCGAGACCCAGGTGCCTCTGGCCCCAACATTAACTAGTCAACTTTGCTTCCGTCAGGTTTTCGGGCGGGTAAACATTGTGTCGTGTCAGAAGTTGGGCAGACCCGTGGGGGGAGCAGTGCAGACGTGGGAGAAGACAATCTTCGCTGCCACTCCATTAGTCAGATTGGTTCACACAACAACCTGACATGTGGGTCGGCCGGGGAATTGCTGGACCTCGCCTTATATTGTCTCACCAGCGACGGGTTCCCCACTGCACCGTCAGTAATGACGCCCGATGAAATAGCCCCTTGAGCATGACAATACGACCTTTCGGACGAGACCTGACGACCTTTGGGTAAAACGTGGCTATAGTTGATGCAGACATCATACCTAAATACGAGAGTTATCTGATACCAGGGAAGGTTTTGAAGGCGGGGCCCCATATGTGTAAGACTCAAAGCAGGTGGTGCAGTACTGTCCCACCCCCACAGGAAACATTCCCATGACTTTAGAATGAGGAAATTCCTGTGGATGTTGGAAGTGTTTACATCAGGGCTGTTGTATATCTTATCAGTAGATAAGATTATTTTTACTGGAAAGATAAGATTATCTTGTCCTTTTTGTCTGCCCTGGGAATGTCTCTTGCACTGTGGTTGGGAAATATTTTGTATCGTACGGGAGTAATGTATTCAGTTGTGTCATCCTTGTGGCGGCTTCAGACATGATCAGTACTCCAATCCTCTCACGGCTCTCGTCAACAACCCACGTCGTCTGTCTTACAAGAAAAAATCTGAATTGAAAATTTGATTGACGGATTAGATGATATACGATATTCATGGTTGTGACGTGTCTTATCGTTACCCGCGTCACACACTTGCTCACTCGGGTAACGCTGGAGCAGATCAGCCCGCCCTGCTGACGCGCCTGGTGACGGAAGTAGGTAGTGTAGGGAGGAGGGGGAGGGAGGTTAAGGAGGATATCAATCTAATCATCATCGTTTAGCGTAGTAATCGATAATCAGGGTTGCCGGGTTCCTGGCCCTAACCCCCATGTGTGTGTGTGTGTGTGTGTGTGTGTGTGTGTGTGCTGCAGCAGTATCGGCAAGTCATTCAAGGATTCCCGAAGAAAACTAACAATACGTTACAATGAGAAGCAGTGGGTCGGCAGGACGACCAATGTGACGCCTTCCTCTGTAAGATGTTCACTCTTGACGACCAGCGACTGAACCGGTGTTCAGGGGAGGGAGTTGAGATGGGCGTCTTTTGACACCAGTTGATCGCAGGGACCGACCGGTTAGCAGGGGACGGGCCTCACCTGGACTCGCTCCTTGTGGTAGTTTAGTGCGCGTTCCCCAGCGTTGGGGTCACGCTCGTATTCTTACATAAGGAATTTACTCTGCAATTCTCAGTCATGTATTAGAGTGTAACGTGTATCTGCCTACAGCATAAGAAAATATTTTTTAGAACAAAGTTATTATGTTGCTTCTGTCAGTTAAATCCTGGTGTGATATCAATACTAAGTATGGAGACGCCCTTTGCTGGTCATGCACTCTCAGGGGTCATCATCCTGTGTGACTGGTACATTGGATACAGTCAGAGTTGACCTTAGTACTATACTGAAAGATATTGTGGCAGTTGATAATATCGATCCAGTTTTTTTGATATGCGGAATTACTTAAATAGATATAGTTGTTAGTAACGCCGCAGATTTGTTTGAAAAAATACATGGTGAATATTTAGCGTTAAGTCCACGACTGATTTTTTCGAGCTTCCTGTATATAAGGTGTACCAGAAATTCTCGTGTGTTTCTGACCTTTGCTGACACAGAGTCTCAAAAGGGACGCGGTGGTCTCTTGTTGTCTGCTTCCTTTTGTATACAATCGGTATAAACACAGGGGCCACACGAGAGACGGGAGAGAGAGCTCGTGTAGTTAAATTTGTTTTTACTCAAACATTATTGATGATTCCACAAAAACCCACTATTCGGAGAGTAAAAAACAGAAAAACAGGAGTTCTGTATAATTTCGGTCTACATCCTGAGACCCTTTTCTGCTGAAGAGGGTCTCAGGATGTAGACCGAAATTATACACAACTCCTGTTTTTCTGTCTTTCACTCTCCGAATAGCGGGTTTTTGTGGAATTGATGATAGTGACATTGCTATTTATTGCTTCATTATTGATGATGTTGCGACGGGTTCGATGCTTTCATGGTGCCGAACTGCAAGTGAGGGACGCGGGATATCAGGCTGCGGGAGGTGACGGTAGCGGGGATAATACAGTGGCCTCCTCCCGATCAGGTGGATGAGGTCCAGGTGATGGTTGCAGAGGAGCAGTGTGTTGAGCGCCTCCCGTTAGGTGGTGTAAGAGCAACCTGGGATTATACCTCGCGTCCTCTTCTCTGCTGTTTTCCTCCTAACCCCTGTTCTGTGGGGACTGGGGAGGGACTCCACCAGCGGCAGGAACCTATTGCCACTGGGGCTCCACTAGCAACACACCTCGTAATTACACTTGCCAATTTCCATGCGCTTTTCTTTTGTGTCCGTAATAGCAATTAATATCCAGCAAAACAATTAGTGTCGTTGCATTATTAGAGCGATCGAGAAGTTTAATCAATAACAAACGTAAAGTTAATCAGACTTACACTACATGAGACTTTTATCTTGTGCTGGTGTGTGTGTGTGTGTTCGTTAATCCCCCCGTCCGTACCCTGGGCGGAGCACGAAATATTGGGTGTTATTTGACTTTCTGTTTTGATTGGTCCCCCGTCGAGTTAATCACGTCGAACCCCTAATGAAAACGGATTTAGCTTGAGCGAGCTTCAATTATATATATATTTATTAAACAAACAAGTGATGCATTCCTGTTTCAGACCAGAGTCCGAATTCGTTCACCGAGGATGCGGTTATAGCGAAGTCGTACGCGGTAACATGGAGGTCCTAGAGCGAGGCCCGTGCGTCTGAACTTGGGAACATAATTCTCCGCCTGGTCTTGCTGCCCATGCAGCACACGACAGCCGTCAGCAGCACACATACACAGCAGCATCCTCGCTCCCTCGCACACGGCATACGACGAGGAGCCCAACACGACATCACCTGCTCCTCGTCCAACTGTTCAGTAAGAAGGTAAAGCACTAACTAACCCCGCCATCGTCACCTCCTGCCAATTGAGATCCCTCGCCCCTTACCTGCATTTAGGCACCGTAACAGCTTATTACACCGGTGTTGTTTATATTGTGCACACTTTCTGTTCACAATTAGGCAACGTTATTATCATTATTATTATTATAACAGGGGTTCCTTGAGCTACGAGGCTAAACTACAATCAGAAACAGGGAAAGTAGGGACTCACTCCATGTGAAAAGTTTTACGAGACTTTACTCCGACGATACAATCTCGTGGCGTAACCACATAACCATATATATATATATATATATATATATATATATATATATATATGAAGGTAAAGAGAGAGAGGAATAATTGTGATAGATTACGACCTGTGTCGCTGGTGTTAATATTAAGGTGTGTGACACAGCTGGTGAGACCAGCGTCAGGCTTCAGTGATCTCACCCGGGCAGGAGCGTCCCCGCCGGCCGGCCGGCCCTGTGAACCTGGCTCACGGTTCTCCGTCCCGGGACATGTACACTCCCCCCACCCCACCTTCCCTCCGTCCTGCACTCCACCGTGGCTAAGGAGTCCCTGGCCGCCCTAGCTGGTGTCCTTCACGTGTTGCAGTGGCACAGCCCTGGGACACGGCGCCCCGACCCTTGTGGACGACTGTGAAATTGGACGGCACGACCCCTGAGCACGACGTTGCGGCCGTTAGGTCTGATGACTTGACCTTTGACCCGTCCCTGATAATGGGAATGACGTGGATGTTGTGTTGGGAGGACCTGGTGTGGCGGGTGCACCGGCTGGTGTTGCCATGGAGATGGGGGCCGCCTGGCCCGGCCACACCCGCCTGCAGTGCATGACCCTCGTCATGCTCCCCGACAGGAGGCCATCCTGGACCTTCCTTGGAAAGAAATGTAAAGCTTATTTATTTCCTCATCTTCTGTAGCACGAAGCACGCGGGGTTAGTGAGGACTGTTGTACCGTGTGCAGGCAGTCGTACTGTCGTAGTGTTAAGGTACACGGTGCGAGGAGGATCGCATCAGTCACCTGTTCTCTCTGTACCGGCGACCCTCACACAGCAGCACATCCAGTCTTCAGGAATAAACATGGTCAGGCGGAGTGTCCCTTGAGATGCACCCAACACCGATCTGCTTAGCTAATTATTGCGGCCACGTGAAACGGGTGTCACTGTGTACCTTAACTTGTTGCATGAGGAGGAGAGACGCCGGGCGGACGGTTGGGCTTTGGGACTGTCAACTGCCAGGCCCGTTGAGCCCGTATCGTTAAGTTTGATTCACTATCCGAAAAAACCTGACCACGTGTGGATGTAGTGATAATTCTAGGAACATCTACCCTGTTGCTGTCTAGGCGGTCCATGTCGGTGGGTGTAGAGGGTGGGGTCACGGCTGGGGGACTGGTGTGGACCACGCCAAGCTAACCTGGGTCGATCGACCCACAAGATGGCATTTACTTCGCCTCTCATATTAGCCCCCGTCACTTCTCGAACACATGACTACATATGACGGATCTTGGAACTACAGAGGGACATGGAGTCATGGCCTTCAGTGAAGGGGACACAACCCGCAAGATAACCTTTAAAACATCCTGTAGAACAGTGGCCGGTAGAGCGGCCCTCTGCAGCCAGAGGTCTCTCAAACTGAGGACGCCCACCACTCAACCTCATCACGCTATTCTTTTTTTTTTATCCGGAAGGTGAACAAGGCTGGTGTCACCAGCGTTACCAGGAATGCATGTTAGTGAGGCCCACTGGTCATCAGCGTTACCAAGGATGTAATGGCCACTGGTCACTAGTGTTAGGAACAGTAGCCAAGGTACAGCAGCTGGTACTTCTCCCAGGATAGTTTGAGGAGACATTATGATGGTGGCGAGGAATGGCAGGAGGACAGCGGCGTAAGGGCTGCCCTGCGTGAGCCGAGGCTCTGCTTAAAGATGTGTTCATTCCAGAGCAGGAGGCGAATCTCGGGGCCTCTCGTGTCGTATCACTAATTAGAGCTTTTGTAGGTTGGCCTTCAATCAATAGATGGCGTTAACGGTGTCTGTCGCCTCGAGGTGTCGTCTGCTGCTGCATCCTCTGCACCAGTAACTGTAATGGTTAGCCATGACTGTATCCCGATATGTTTGTGGTCTCCTGCTTTTCTATACAGACAGGCTCAGTCAGGTGGTATTGGGTCGTGGAGCAAAGTATTGACAGTGACTGTTCGGGGTCATGTGTCGGGATGCGCGAGTCGTATATTCTGTAACTAGTGTCAGACGGGATCATAGTGTTGTCATTCTCGAGTAACAAGTAATGTTTATTTCTGTGTTGGTGGTGGTGGTGGTGGGTGGAGTTGAAGCTTGAAATGGAGACATTACACTGGATGTTGTCACCTCTGGTATATATGGATGAGTTGGTACGATCCGTCAGAACTGACAGTTTGTCATCAGTGTTAAGTGACCACGTAGCCATACCAGCGTCGGCTGGGTGGGGAAAAGTGTTTCCTTAAATGAGAGAGGGACTCATAACACAGTTACTGTCACCAGCGGACACAGCACTTCATGAATAGATCACCAGTATTGCTACCCTCACCAGCCCAGGTCCATGCCATGCTAATTACATTCCTACCGTCACTAGGGCAACATCGGACGCTCATCTCTGCCCCTCCACACTACTTGGGGGGGGGGGGGGGAAAGCAGAGATGATGGGGAGGAAGGAGGGCGTGTGATGATGTGGGGGGGAGGTTGTGATGGTGATGTATGGGGGGGAATTGTTATGAGGATGATGTGGGTGCAGGTAGCGTTGTGACGGCAAGGGTTAACGTTGTGTTGCTGGGTGTTGTGACGGCAGGAGCGGTTGTATAAGGGGAGTGCTATTGTCCTGGTGGTAGCGGAGGGAGAGGGTAAACTCTCTACTGTATTATCTGCACTGCACCCTTCTATTACAAGGCGTATTGTAAACATATTTTCGTTCGCACCTCACAGTCCATGTAGGGCTTGAAAGTGAATTTGCCTCCGCCACGTCCCTTCTGGTGCTGTTCTGGTGACGAGTTCGATGTGGCATCAACTCCCTCATCTGTTTCGCAGGACAACTTTCCCCGTCATTTCCCACCCACCGACGTGGTAATTACCAGTCGTCTGTATGTCCCATCTTTAAGACCATTATGTAGAGTTATATTTCTGTTGCCATTTGTCCGACCACTATAGCACCTTGTCGCAATCTCTGCGTTATATCGCAGTCTCCATCCATTATTTTGCGCTTCTTTCATAATTCTGACATCGTCGCTAGATATACTGAGGTATGACTCTAACTCTTCCAGCTCATAAATGTTAATGGCCCCAGGAGCGAGCGTTAAGGTACTCCACCTGTTACCCTCGCTCAGTTTGAGAAGGCTGCCCTTAATACATGTGTTTTCTGTTCGTTTTCTGTTATGAAACTGTCAGTCCATCTGAGTAGTAGACGTTTGGATCCAGCTTGGACGTTTTGCTTCATCGTTCGTCCGTTGTAGGAGCAAGTATGGAAGGTCTCCTGGTGGAATTATCCAGTGCGCCCGGGATGTTCCATACTGTCCACTGGCCAGCGGGTAACACGGCTTGCCCTGCATGGCACACAGCGCATACATTGAATGGAACAACGGGAGAACCTCATGCATGGTTCAATGTACGTTTGTGTGTGTGTTGTGTGTGTGGTGTGTGTTGGGGGGACCAGGACCGGTTGTGGTCAAGTGTTGCGGTGTTCAAAGGTGTCGCCTTTCTTACAGGCGGGAGTGGCTGCCCTGCCCCGCCTGACCTCAACACTGTCACCTGCCACACCACAAATGCTACAGTTTTCGACCCTCCTCGTTCTCCCTGCTACTGTGTGTGTGCGTGTGTGTGTGTGGCTTAGTCTTGCTGGTTATGTGGAACGACAGCTTGTGAACGTGTGGTGGCCAGTGTCACGGAGTACCTGGTGCACTCAGAAACCGTGGTCGCTATCCTCAAAACCCTGCCAGTGTTACCATATTATAAGACTCATCTTTCTCGCGTCTCACTTGCCGTCCTGCCGACGCGCTCCCCACTCTTGGGGCGGTACAGCAATCCCTGACCGGCCTGCTAGTTGTACGAGGGACATTCAAACAGAATGATAATTACGTGTTTCTCTTTCATGTACCGTGAAGGTTAACCTCCGGGTAATCTTTTGAGGTTAATTTCAGTTCTGTATTGTTTTTTTGTCAGATTGAGAATTTTATGGCACTTATAATACATACGGATACTCAGACATGAGGATCGGAGTTTCCATAATGTTCCCATCCCAGAGTGTGTGACGGGTACATGCTGGTGGTGTACCCCTTAACAAGCCGGGCCAGATAGAGACGTCAAGCGAGGCCGTGAGAATCATCAGGATGCCCCCCGGTCAGGAGGTCGGTCAGGCGAGCCCAGACCTCGCTTATGTGCAGACCACTGCCATATGACAGGCACAAGCAGCAGTGACGTTGGTATATCACGTGGAAGTGTTACCTTCGTCACATCCGTGGGCAGTGGGATGCCTCATACATTACGGATAGGATTGCCATGAGGGCGCTGCCTCAAGTCGCGAGCTGTATGAAGCCGCTCCAGCCAACTTTCTTACCCGTCCAGGGATACGAGGCCTGGATCCGTCACTGGCACCCCGAATCCAGGTTGGAACTCGCAGCCTGCAAGCGGCGGGCTGCCCGACCGCCCGGGTTCAGAACGTAAGATCCTTACCGTCATGTTCAGGAATGTCGGACTGGTGGTAGCTGCCGGTCGGCCATCTTTATCTCGTAAGGCATCGATCTCGGGTGATGATCAGAAGGGTCGGGTTCGAGACTTGTGTACTGCCATCAAGGAGGAACTGCTAAGAGTACTGAGCCCGAGATCTGTTCCTGCTCCAGAACGGTGTGCTGGGTCACCAGAGGCGTATTGCATCGTTCTGGTGGACGCTAATATCGAACCCTCAGAACAGCCATGACTTGGTCCCAAGTGACTCTTTTGTTTCAACATTTTAAGTCCACACTTGTGTGGTGGCCTCTTGGAGGAGGATGAGGAACTTAGAGAGGCTACTCAAGTCTGACTGGACCAGCTGTCTGAAGACTAATGTAAGACTGGTATCATACCCTTGGAGGACAAATGGGGGGAAGTCACTGGAGATTATATTGGAAAATAAAAAGAATCGATTTTTTTCGTCTGCATTTTCTTCTCTGCTTTGTTTGTTGAGCCGGGCCAGACCACGACGCTACGACCCTTGGGTATGACGGCCTGATGACGCCATCATTCTCAGAGGTCGTTCCGACGCGTCGTGCTGTACAGATTAAGAAGATCGATGCACATGGAGAGAGGCAGGTCAGTGGTTACCGCGACCCCGTGTGGGTAAGGTCCCGTTGGCCCGTATTTCACAGAACATAACGTCTGGACTAACAACTGTCCCTGGGCAGGACCCTACCACTGGGGCGGAGGATCTTCCCGGCGGGAATGTGCCAGATTCCCAGACGCCAGGCAGGCCTTCCCTGGCCCGCCCGCTCCATCCCCTCACTCCTGGTACAGCCACACCCACCGGCCCACTTGCTCACTCCACACTGTAATGCGTATTTTTTATAGCATCTGCATTATTCTTTTTTCAATAAGGACCGGCACGTCACGGCCTACACATACCCTAGTCAAGGGCCATATATATATATATATATATATATATATATATATATATATATATATATCGGAAAAAGAACGTTTTCTTTTCCAGGGTGGACCAATACACACACACACACACACACAAACACACACAGAAACACTTGACGCAGCAAGCATGAAGTGTCTTGTGCTGGAGAACCAGTTTGTGATAAGATAAGCTTAAAATGAATGTTCTCAGCTTATCTTTAGTCATATCGAACACTGATATTGTTAACAAAGAGGGAGGAAAATGATGATTCCGGTCGTGATGTTTAATGACCTCACAGATGTTGTGTCCTTTGTCGAAGAACATTATGATAAAGTGTTGGTGTGAAGAGACTGACGATGGAGACGTACTGTATACAGGTCCTCCAGATGATCGGGGATTAACATGGTTACATGTATACCGCCTCCATACTTGGGAATACTGGGCGGACACCGCTAAGACTTCATACACGGGGGGGAGGGGGAACTGGCCTGACCCCAGCAAGAAGGCAAGTCATTATGTTGAAAACTTGGATGACATCCAAGTGTGAGGCGCTCATCCAGAGGGTACGTTTAGGGCACTCATGCATGAGGGGACATCTCGGAGGAGCTTAGTATGAGGGGACTCGCCTGGTGGCATCTGGGCGGTCTTACGGCATGAGGGGACTGACCCCGGATCTCCTGAGTGGCACCTAACTGAAAGGGACTCACCTGCAGGGTACTCAAACAGCATGGGACTCACCTAGGGGTACCTGGTAAGGACTGAGACGTGAGGGTACTGACCTTGGGGCAGGTGGAGGGGACTCAGGTGTGAGGGGAGGCGGGCTTGGGGGCACCCCATGGGCGAGTGTTGGTGGTGGTGGACGCCTGAGGCAGACCCCGCACGCCCATCCTCAGCAGGTGTGCTCACGCCTCCCGCCACCCACCACCTGGCTGGTCCGCCGCGGCCCCCCGGGGACAGTGGCTCCCCTCGGCCAGGGACTGGGGACTAGGGGCAGCTGTGCAGGGCGGCCGGGCAGGGGGAGCAGCAGCAGCAGGGAGGCAGGGAACTGGGGCGAGGCAGCAGGAGGGCCACCACGTTCCACAGGGCGAGGAGCAGAGAGACGCTGGAGTCACACTGACCCATCCACGGGCGACGGAGGCTGGACGTCCACTGTCAAGCTCCTGCTGGGGCCGGCCGGCCCCTCGCACCACACCGCCCTCAGCCCCGCCCACTACCACAGCTCCACCACAGACGGTGCTTGCCTCCCCCCACCCCCACCACTCTCCTGCCGGCGGCCCAGGTCCCGCCCCGCCCACACCAGCCACTCATACGTCACCACGCTCCAGGACACGCCCACACGCCCGCCCACTCCCCCAGCGTCAGGCGCCGCCACACATTACTCTGATGTCCTTCTCGACAAGACTCTCTTGATCTTCGTTCCTCGTTCCCCCACACGACCTCTTTTCCCCCCTCTCCCTTCGCGACCTCTCTCCTCTCCCCACACGACATTTCTTTCCCCACTCCCCACTCATCTTCCCCTCCCCAGACGACCTCTCCTCTCCCTACACGACCTTTGGTTGCTCCCACACTCTCATCACGCGGCATCTTTTGCTGCTCCCACACAGACTCCTTCCTCTCCCCCATACAACCTCTCTCCTCCCCTCATTCTCGACACACCTCTGTCTCCCCTCTCCCCACACAATTAGTTGTCTCTGACGAACTCAACACTCAGTTTCCCCCGCCCGTCATGCCCGGCTCTCACCTTCACCTGCCAGTCACCAGTCACAGATGCTACTCACCAGTCACTGCTGCCTCTCACCAGTCACTGCTGACATTCACCAGTCACTGCTGCCACTCACCCCTATTGGCAATTAAAGATCAATATATACAGTGACGTCGTGTTGTCATGATCAATACTGCCGTCAACTTGTTATGTTGGCACTGTACGTCACTGTTAAGAGTGACTTGCTGTTGCTTCCTACGTGTGCTGACTGACACTGATGGGTCAACCAACCGCCTGATGCTGACGCGCGTAGAGACGTCCCATTGCCATTGCTGACATCGTCAGGATGAACAGCCTTCTGCTGCTGACACTTCTGAGATGATCCCCTCATATTGTTGCTGACTCCAATGAGTAATCACCTTCCCCCAGGGCCTCTTGCTGACATCAGGGGTCATGTTTCTCCTAATAATGCTGACGTTAGAAGTCATCCTCGTTACCTGTAGCTGACAGAAGGCAATCCATCCTACTCTAAGCTGACATTCAGAGGATCATATCCCACGTTTTGCTGACCATCCCAGTGTGCTCGCTGTGGTAACGTGCTGCTGACACTGCTGACGTGAACTTCCCTGCTTAGTGCTGACGCTTGAAATTAGGACACTGTACGTGTTGCTGATTCTGACAGGGCGATGAACTTCACCCCCCCCTTCATCAGGCCAACAAGGATGACGCTTACGGGATGGTCAGCCATCGGAAAACTGCTGACGTTTCCGGGTCCCTGGCGGCTTGAGGTTGGCTGGCGGAGGTCCGGTGAGTGTCACCTGTTGCTGACGCTGCGGGAAGAGGACCCTGACGCTGGTGCTGAAACACGTCCTCTCCCCGCCCTCCTGACACCAGGAGTGAAGCCTCCCTCCCGACACTCCTGGCAGGACCCATACACTATGTGGGAGGTGTGTGTGTGTGATACTTTTCTGGCACCTGCTTTTCACTTGGTCCTCACGACTCATAAATCAGTTTGTCTGTACCGAAGGATCGTTCTTCCACATCACTACTTCGTCTAGGTTGATTATCTTATATTTTTCTACTGTACCCAGAGAGAAGTGGTGGATGTCATGACAGGAAAGTCATCATTGATTTGTGTTCCTCAGACACAGTAGCCGACCATCTGCCTCTCACACACGTGGAATTTGAGAAGGAGGAATACGGTCCGTCCATGTGGTGCATGATTACACACGTCTATATTCTTTATCCTAATATGGTTAACAATTACTCCAGTGGTTCCATAATTCCTTTCGTCTCGCGAGAACTACGTCGTGGAGAGTGGAAAGGTGAACCTGGTGACTGACGCTGTCTCGACTGAGGAACGAACCGCTGGTGTGATTCAGCATAACTCGTGAAGACCACTTGTCTGTCTCGAGTTGTCGAGATTCACGAGTCTTGTTTAAAGGTCACGCAGTTGTTCACGTCGCCCTTAAGACTGCTGTTCTCACAGCGCTCACCGTTATATCAAAGTGTCCGGTGGGCGGCAAAGGCGATGTTCATGAGGCTGAGCAATCGTTCGTTGGAGTCGGAAGTGTCATGTCAGGGGAAACGTCCGAAAATATTTGTTCCATTTGACTCTGTGTTGAATTTAGGTTTGGTGGTGAGGGTCGGCCGCACCGACGGGTGGTTCGGAGCGGCTTGAGTTGCGAAGCAGCGGCGGCCGGCGCTCCTGCCCCCGAACCGACCAGTGGACCAGTCGCCGTCGTCTGCCTTAGGAGGAAGGAAGGCATTTGTGTTGTTGACGTTGATTGTCGCGCCTACTTGTAGGAGGCCATTTACACCCATACCGCGGGCGGTACCCCCCAGCGCTGGCTGCCCCTGTTGTTGGCACAGATCGAGACGCATCGGAGTGGTCGGACTGGACCAACACTGCGCCCAGCGACGCCATACCAACACTAACGTGGCAGGAAGTGTAAGGACCTGGAGGTATCCCTACTTGCGATAACTCTGCGTTGATGCGGTGGTGCAGGTGTTGACCCCACCGTGTGTGGCAGTGTTTCTGTGCGAGTTTGTCTGTGTGGTGTTCTGTTCGTTTGTAGTACCGCCTGTGGCACGCCCACTGGGCCTGTCACGCAAGACCAACCCAGGTCTTTACCAGGTTATATCCCAGCCAGAGGAAGGATGAACGGCAGGGTGGGCTACGCATCATCTGCCCGCACCAGGGATCGAACCCTGGGACACTGGATTAGAAGGCAACGCCAGTACCACAAGACCAAGTCTCCTCCAGAGGTCGACCGAGTCACGTTGTGGCCGAACTGGTGAGGTCTCCCAAGTGGAGGCGCCTACAGCCAGAGCTTTTTCTGCGGTGCCGCCAGAAATGTCGAGTCACTTGGGTCACTTGCCTAAACACACACAGCTAATAAGGAAGGGTCAGATGAGGGCAGGAACAGATCTTAAGCAGTGCTGAGTTTGAGGAGAGGTTAGTGGCCATAGATGTCTCCACCATAGAAGAGAGAAGGGTAAGGGATAATTTGATCAAAACTTTTAGGGTTTTAAATTGTTTTGTTTTTCTTATTTTAGATGCAGAGGACAGAACAACCAGAGGCCTTAGGATGAAACTGGGCAAGTGAATTGTTAGAGAAGGTGTAAACGAGCCATTTTGATGCAATAAGAATATCGGACGAGTGAAATGAACAGTTTAGTTAATATGAGGTGAACCCGCACGTCGTAAGGTAGATTACTTAAGCGCAATAATTCCTACGGCTTAGTGTAGTCCGACTGTCTTGTGTTACTGTTGTTGCAGTGAAGAGGTGCGTGTCACGTTAGCAACAGTGATCAGGTTAGTGCCTGGAGCCAGGGAACAGTGAAGCAGACGTGGTCACAGTACCCGATCCCCTACTCAACAGGATGCAACTCCTGCTGCTGCTGCTGCTGGCCCTGCCCATCAGGTATGTTACAGCGTCCCAAAACCACCCCCGCCTCGCTAGGCACCAGGCTCCTGCCGAACACTCTACCGTCATGTTACCACAGACCAGATCTTCGTTAAGTAAACCAGTGACCGAGTATAAGCAGTCTGTTACGTTACGTATTCATCAATTACTGTTATATATTTTTGACTTAATGAGTGTCGGTCTCGTATCATGAACGGGCATGGTTCTTGTTGACAGTCCTGTTGGTATCAGATACGGACGGGTATTGTACGTGTCTGGCCATCATCATTACCATGACCTTCAGTGGGTATTTATGCACATGGGTCTCGGGACATCAGTAGTGATGTGGTGGTGGCCGTAGCCTGCACCGGGGTGTACCTAGTTGCTGTTGCTGAAGGGGTGAGACAGGTGTGGGCTTGTTACACCTGTACCGGGAGCACTTTGGCCGGTGACCCAGGATGAGCTGGGCCGCCTAGCGCACAGTAGTCAGTATGTTGACGTAACACTCTGCTACATGACTTAACGCCAACCTAACCTGTCATCTCACGTGACCTGCCGCTGTGGCAGGGGCATGCAGGTGGTCGAGGCTCCAGCAGACGTCCCCACAGACCACCAGCAGCGGCGACAGGCGGCAGCAGGCGGAAGTGGGGTGTGGGAGGGTGCCAGCGAGAACCAACAACCCACACCCGCCACCGCCCACCCTCACCAGGTCGGTATGGCTACTGGGCAACCAGGTGCCTGGTATCTGCTTTATATGATCCTTTTACGATACAGAAGATGAACCATCGTATGAACGGTACAGTAATGTAGTGGCGTGTTTGCCGATGGTGGGCGCAGGTGAGCGTCGGGGAGCAGACGTGGCTGGACCTGGTGATGGCGCTGTCGCGGGTCTTCACGGGCGTGCTGCAGCCGTACTGGGCCAGCGTGCCGCAGTTCCCTCTCCGCTGGCAGGACACCGTCTCCTACCTCAGATCCGTTATCGAACGAGCCGACATAACCAACCAACCTCTGAGGGCAGCTGCTGTAGGCGTGGCTGCGCTCTTTGCGCCCCTACTGGTCCAGGTGAGTGAACTCTCCTCGTGTTGTTGTAGGTTCAGGTGAGCTCTGCAGCTGTTGTAGTGGGACCAAGTGAGCTCTTCTGGTGCTGTAGTAGGTTGTGGTGAGCTTTGTGAAAAAAAGATCTGATGAGAGTTGAGGCGGGAAGAGTTAAGATTTGTATTGGATCAGCTGACCTCCCACCGGACCCATAGCAGCCTCCTCGGATGGCCCCTGATGACCACCCGGGAGAGGTGGCGTGTGTGTGTGTGTAGCGCTGTGCAGTAACCAGGTTGCGTGCCGTATCGCAGGTCAGCAGGACACTGCTCGAGCTGCTGGTGGGACTGGTGGACAACACGGTGTTCGTGATCACGGGCCAGGGCCTGGGTCACCGCTCCCTGGAACACGACTTGCTGGAGGAGGTGCTGGACGTGCTACTACAGCTGGTGCACGTTGTGGTCCGCTACCTGGACTACTAACACCACACTTGACACCGACCAACTCTGCACGGCTAATGCCACCTGGATGATTTGTGTTGCAACATAAAATGTTCTTGACTCTACCAGTGTATTCTTGAAGCATTACCTCGTAACGCATCTCCCGTTATGGCAGGTGTAACAGCACCTGTTTGTCTCCCTCTCTCTGGCAGGTGTCATTAATGAATGGATGGCCACAAGATTTTAGATTATGTAACCTTCAAAATGCGTCACCATCTGCTCTATATTACAACCCGGCAAAATCAAATATTGTTTATCCGGAGTTGCAGGAAATACTGAAGATTTAGAACTAAATTAACAGCGAAATAAGTTTGTGTTCGTCATAACGTTGTGAAACTTAATCCACATTACAAGAAGAGAGATTAGTCAAACAAAAAGTTAAGTTTTAGATGCAGGAGTCAGAAGTTGGTTGATGTGTATGGCAGCACATCTTGCCAAGAGCACTAAGGTTACCCCGACGTGGCCTTAGTCTGCCCCAGAGTGGTCATCCACACAATAGCCACCACTCCCCTCCCGTCCCATCCCTACTCCAGCACTAAAGATGTCCTCCCCATTACCCATCCAGCTCTCACTCTATACATCCATTTTTATATCCGTCATTCTCTAACTTCTCCGGTAGTCCTCTGGGTACAGTGTGTCATGCTACAGCTGTGGGTACAGTGATATACCCGGTTCTGTAGGTGTGAGTACATCTGCTTATAGTCTCTTGCCTCGCATAATGTCCGCGCCCCTTTATACACTCGTGCTGCTTTTGTTCTCAGTTATGTTTTACAATTTCAAGGACGGCTGACATCTCGGCAGAACAGGCCGTCTGTAAAATCGATAAACAGTACTGTAGGCACAAGTGGTGGTAGTTTGGAGAGGAGATTACTGCAGCCGGTCTTTGTGGACATAATTCACAATTAATGCCCAAGACACACTACAGTCTATACATGGTGCACTTAAGAACATAGAGAAAACGAACTGGTTTGCTGCTCCCGTAATATTGTTACTACAAGTGTTATTATACCCAAACAGTATTGCCTTTGGCTCAGTGTCAGTATATAGAATCACGCGAGTCTGAGGGAACAGTAAACACACATCATAAAGGCTTGGCTCGCTGTAAGGAGTAGAACACAGCAAAGCCAGTATGTGACATCTGTTGTTATGTATTATCTTGTACAGTTTCTGGCTGATTGTTGGCAGATTAGCCACATTCATAGAAAAACCTTCTCACGTCAGGCACACACCACAGAAAGTAATTATTTACTTGGCAATGCAGTTGCATACTGCTGGGCCTCCAGTTGGCAGCAAGGAGACGCTTGCTGCCAGGAATCTGGTTGAAAATGTCGTGCGGCAGCTTCAACTCTAGCCTCTGTCGTCAAAAACAGCCGACACAAAGGCATCTCTCGCTTCCCTTGTTCCTCGACAACTGGAGGATAATAGAGAGGGAGCGACATTGTGTCCCCCAAGCAGGCACGTCCCAGAGACCCAGACTCAGGTGGTGGTGCTGGCAGATGTCAGCAGCGGTACGGTACTGTGGAGAGCCATGTGTCCTGTCATAGGTGCACACTGCTATAGTGGGACCCCTGTAACAATGGCCTTTGTCAGTTGTGGTAGCACACAGCTTGGCCAGCCCGCTCTGCCACAGGACACCAGATTACCTTCCTCTGCAGCCACACACAACTAAACACCAATGATGTTTTCACAAAAGAATATGAATCATGTTTGAGGTAGTATAATAAGTATAAACTTACTAAATGAATGTTTTCTTGGGCAATTAAGCTGTTACAGCAGTTTCTTCATTTTAAGGCTGGTTATTCTACTCAAAAATTATCCCAAATTGAGGTGTGCATCTCCCACTTGGTATTCCTGTCATCCTCCACACAACTGGATTGAGTAAAAGTACAGATACGGCGGGAAAGGTCATCCTCGATCTCTTGTTCACCTTTATAAGGCGATAAAGGCACTGGTCCCATCCATCCACCCACCACCTGCACCTCGTCCAAAGAAGTTATTGCGCCTTCCACACCAGCGTCGCCTCAAGCCGCGCGTTCTTCCCCGTCCGCGAGTTTCATTTCGGCTCTGTCACCCGGATCGAGCCCGTTCTAGGTCAAGCAGACCATGAAAAGAACAACCCAGTCTTAAACGCTGTACATCGGCGCTCTGTGTTATCCTCTGTTTCTGTGTAGATGGCTGAACTAGGTTTTACGATCTTCCTGTCTCTGGTTAGTTGTAACTACTGTTACGGACGTTCGCTTAAGATTGTTGTGCACACACACACACACACACGAAAAACAATGAAAGTTTCTCTGCAAAGTCACAAAAGCCAGAAATCACCAGAAACAGACATGCATGTAGCCAGGCACACAGGTACGCGTAAATTGACAAGAAGAATCTTGCATAAACGTGTGTGTAGGATCACAGAATATGCAGGACATCCCAGGCATTGACATTACAGATTAAGTAAATTACTGGCATTTATCACATTCAGAACATCACTGACACTCTAGAATAGGGTCTGCCCGGACTAATAAGGAAGAGTCCAGGTGAAACAAGTCCACCACAGGGAGCTCTTTCCTGCCAACCAAGCCAGACCTGAAGGATCCATTTGGCTCAGCTGCAAAATATCAAAATCGATATCAGCGTCATAGGGGAGGTACCCACAACCCCACTAGTCCTAGCGGGGGAAGGATTCAAAAGTAGTGAAGTTTTTGTTGGATCAATACATATATATTCGTTAGTTTGTCAATTTACTTTATTGAACTTGCCTGTCGATATTAGTCGCCAGAGTAGCGGGCAGATCTCATCTTTCACTAAAATATAACTGACAACTATCTCCACGATATTCGTCTGAAGGAACTATTTGTATTACTGTTATCGACCTCTCGTCAACTATGCAAGTAATTGTAGCTATACTCAATCTTTCTCTTGCAAAGTTATCCCTGTTAGTCGCGTATCAAAGAAAATGAAAATGTAGGGATACTAATGTATAAATGTCTTATAGTCCAAGGTGGGTTACTGTACACATTTTTCTGGGTAAGGATTTGGGGGGGGGGGGGAGTCGAAACTGGACAGCCAATGCTTTAGTAAACGAACACATATCTAACGTTGTTAGACAGATCGAGTCCTGGTAGGATGACCATTTAAAGTTTTATATGGACAGCATGATCTGAAGGTACGGCCAACGCTAGCATAGTGTGGTCCCCATTTTAGCAGTGGTTCTGCAGGGAAGGAGGTCTGTAATGGTTAGCTGGGGTTAAGTGTAAGTATTGTTGCTATCCAGTTATTGTTCGAAAAATTTTTATCAGTTTTTAGCTCACTTTTTCTTAAAAGTGTTTTAACTTCAAGTTAGGAAGTTATTTTAAATACTAGATGGATATTTAGTAGTTTCTAGTAACGCAAGATTTAGTAAAGAATAGACAAGTTAAATCAGGGATTTGTTGGTGGTCATGATTACTTTTGTTTATATTATGCTGGAGGTGTATAGTGAAGTTCAGGGATTCGAGAGATATACGTTTTGTAGGAAACTGGAAAGACAAGTATATATATATATATATATTTTTTTTTTTTTTTTTACAGTGGCATTAGCTAGTATACAGAGACTATTTTTTGCCTGGAAATTTTTGTTATAAACAAGGTTATGATAATTTAAAACAATTTTGTTGAAGTTTTCATTATGTAATGGATGTTATTAGGTATTGCATACAAATATATTTCGGTTTACACAGTACGAGTCAATAACAAGAACGGGTTTAGTGGTCTAGTAGACATTGGCGGTGACGTATTGGTAGTCTGTGATGTACTGCCGGTCAGTTACAGTAATGGTGTCCGTCAGTATGTTTGTGTGCACGATCGTTGACGTTACTGGCAATCTGTAGTATAAAAAGTCATTAGATTTTTTATATGTAGTACAAAAAGTCATTAGATTTCTATCTGTAGTACTTTTGTAACGTAAATATATTTGCAAATATTAGTAATGTACAAGTCAAGAGATACTAGACCTTTTTGTGATGATGGAGGTGTAGGTTGTGGGGACGATGTTGTAGGAGGTGTGGGTGACGGGGTGCAAGTCCACTGTGGTCCGAGTGACGCAGGTGAAGACTGTGTTGACGTGGGTGAAAGTTACCGTGGAAGTGCTGCTCACTACAGCCGTAGTTATGTGCACCACGTCGTTCACAGGCGTTGGCAAAATCTGAATATTGATTTTAGTAAGAGCCATTTATTTCATTTAGATTTAGAGAAAGGAAATTGTCAGTTTTCAAAAAACAAAAAGTATGGCACTATAATGGATTAAAGAATTTTACGAACAAAAAAATTCCTTACGTGATGTGTTGTGCGGGTGACTGTACGTTTGACGAAGTTGGTAAAGACGACTGGCAAGCTGTTGAAGACCAGGTCAGTGGTGGTGACGTAGCGGTCAACTGTAACAGTCATTGGTTTACCAGCAAATTGTTGAGCGTTACCAACACCAAATACGTTACTGTCAAAGATATTTGGTCCAGTCTGTAGGTTACCTTGTACACCTTGGAACACTTGCTGGTTACCCTGGAAGGTTCCGGCGTTATCACCCAAGATTCTGCCGCCTTGGATAGGTTGTCCCAGTATTATAGGACTAGTGGCAGTTCCTTGGTATACGTGCTGGTTACTCTGGAAGGCTCCGCTGCCACCACTCAGGACCCTGCCGCCCTGGTTAGGTTGTCCTAGTATTATAGGACCATTGGAATTTCCCTGGAAGACCTGCTTTAAGCGTTTTCCCAGGTTGGAGGATGCATCGTCACCTACCAGAAAAGAGCTACTGTCAAAGTCTGCAACTCCCTGGAAGGAGTGCTGTTGGGGTTCGAATACAAAATGGTCATTCCGGGAGCCTGTAGTAGTACCATGGATGGAGCCTGGGAAGGTGTCTCCAACGAAGCCGCTATGGTGGTGGTGGGGTCCAGCTGCTATGCCCTTTATCTGACGAATGAAAGGTAAAGACAGTGTATATTCAAGAGAAAGTGAATTACGGGAAATTTAGAATTTTGACCACATCGTTTGTCAATATAATTTAATTTTTTTTATTACCTTGGAATGTCTAAGCAAATTATCAGATCCTTTAGATATGAAAGTTTAAAAGTATTGGTTTTAGTAATGCTATAGTTTTTATTTAGGAATATATATGTTAGTTATAGGAACATCATTCTCCTACAAGTAATTTTATATTACAGTTATTGTCAGTTTCAGAATCTTACTCCATGAGGTAGTCCTTGAAGGATGTTGGGATCGCAAGTACACAGAGTCGCAGCCAGTGCAAAGGATATTGCAATTAGGATCGTGCAACTCATCTAAAAGAAATGTTATCAATAATTTATTCTTGAAGTTTTTAGAATGGTTATGGTTTAGTATTCGAAGGTAGAGTATTTGATTAATAGTTCTTTAATTTGTATTTTATATTAATTATTGTAATATTAAATTAATGCACGTGATCACTTTAAAAGAATACGAATATGTAGTTATTGAAGATTACAACTGGTTGGTTATGTAGATTTACGAAAAGCCAATCAATTATATAACGTTTCCAATAGACGTTAAAGATACGACATCTACAGTATTTGTAAAAATGCAAACATCTTGTGTAGCATACCAAATTATTTTTACCAAAACTAAATGCAAATAAATCTTGAAATGTGCCCTAAAAAAAAAAATTCCATTTAGAAATATATACAAATTTCGTCCCAAAACAAATATATAAAACCTAATACTTTTTTCAACATAATTAAACACGAACCTTGTTTCACAGTAGTGTCTCTGCACACCTTTACAGCGTGGGGTGTGGTGGTGAACTGGCCGTTCTCTTGCCGTGTCCTGACCGAGTAAGCTCGACCCGGCGGGCTGCTGACGCCCCTCGCTACCAGTAAGTGCCCTCCACTTGTTACCTGCTAACTGCTCGCCTCACTCTTTGCTTACTCCAAAAATGCTATTATAATGAAACAGCATAAAGTCTGCGCTACAAATAACACATGGTTTGATACAAAGTAAAGCTTTCATCTTCCTGAGACAAACGCGGGTTCAGAGCGCTACCTCCGTCACTGGATACAATTTGGATATTGAACCAGTTAGTGCCCTGCCATACACTGGACCAACCACAGGGCTTCGCCAAATGCACCCTCCCTGATTTTTTTTTTCTATGTTAGCTGAGACGGCACGGGCAGCTAAGGCCCTAATCAAGGCCATCCCATTAACGCTATATATATATTCCCTAGCCTGAGCCAGGTTCCCATTTTATCGACCAACCCCTAGGGGTGGATGAACAGCTGGGTTAACTGTGAACCGACTGCCACAACCAGGATTCGAACCTATGCGCTCGACCCTGGGCGGCCCGTAAATGCGTCATGGTCAGGAACACTAACCACTACATCACGGGAGTCACTATGGGAAAAGATAAGACGTAGTAATGATGGCGTATCAGGCCCTCCAAATCTAGCATGCTTATTGACATGCTGATATAGGAAATTTTATATATATGTGCGTGCGCGCACGCACGTGTGTGTGTGTGTGTGTGTGTGTGTGTGTGTGTGTGTGTAGCTATATGAGTACTTTCGTTTGTGTGTATTTCTGAAGGCGTTTACACTTGGTCAAAAAAGTATCAGTGCACAATACGGATACTAAGAAATTTGTGTCCGACCTGCTGTGCGTTGGTAGCCTTGTTGTCAGAATGGTGCCACATCGCTCGCTAGCGACATATCCTGTAGAACATTTTGGGAATGCTGTTTGTAGCGCCTGTTTCGTAATGTAGCCGAATCCACCGCGCTGCTGTACTACGGTGTAACACCAAGATGCCGGGCAATATTACTAGCGCCGTAGCCCTGTTGCCCGTGAGGTTTCCATCGTGACTGGCATGACCACGACATTGGTGCCCAACAATGACTATGCTAGCTGAAGTGTCACAGTGTGCGGCGTGTCCCATGAGTCGATAAATAAGACTGTGATCTATATCTCAGGTTTGGCAACTTTGGTTGTGGTTCATACCTGACAGACCAACCACAGCCACGCATAACTCCCCCACACACACAACATTAGCAACAGCTGGTCCCATCATTATGGAAAGAATCGGACCCATTGTGCACAGATACTTTTTTTTCCCCAATGTACGTTTTTTGATTTTTTATTCTTTTTAGTATGTATGTCTGTATATCATTACGCGTTTACGAAAACATTCGCAGAAAACGGTCGTACAGGACAGACAGACTGACAGAAGTAACTGATTCTAATTTTTGAAAGGTCATTTCCATCATCGACAGACAAAAGATGTGGTAATTTCACATATGTCTGAAGTGAAATTTCAAGTTACTTTCTTTAAGCACTTCGAAAACTACGAGTATCTAAAACCCATGGAAGAAATTTGCTCCTGCCACATTTCTTCTATTTCTTCTTTCACTGAATTTCATCTAAAGGCATCTCATATTCATATTGTGTAAACGTGACTTTACTCTGATAGTCTGATTTCAATACTCCTTGCGACACATGCCATAAATAATACATGCACTGGCATAAGCTTCAGAACTATTTTGATTTTACTATACCATTTCTGTCATAAATGATCTGCACTGAAAGGAAATGAAATCCTCAGGAACCCTTCTGCTGCGGGGCAAAAGCTATATTAAAAAAACTTACGAGACATAATATTGTTCATCAGTGGAATAAAAGAGTCGTTAAGAAGTGAATGTTCCACTATCCAATACGGTACTCTCCAGGATCGTTTTCTTGGCCTTATAACGTTATGCCTTTACGAATTAGAATATCTTGATGTGTAAACGTCACGTAAATGTTTTCCTAAGAAAAAGCATTTTAAACAGTTTTAGGGAATTTAACTTTGGCCGTATTTTTCTTCAATTTGTTTTATTTTCCCCCACATGATGGACCCAGGTCATAATGAATTGCATACTGTAAGTTTTTTCTCCTGTTCATCGACAAAATAAATCCTCCACTTTGATATGACTAAACAGGGAAATCCAGCCAAACTGAGTTTTCTCCCGTAAGTTAATTCCATTTAACTGTACACAAAGCTAATGTCAACCTGTGCTCATGGCTACACCAACTGAATATTTAGGATTTATTCGATAAAGCTGTAGTGATATAATTTGTTGTACACCGTTTGAATAAATGAATATTCATTTTATTATACACCGTAGAGAGCTCGTTTCTTTTGTATTTTGAAAGCAGAATTAAAAGGTTCGAAGCCACAATTCATCTGGAACTGTGGCCCGGAGACTCTGATGACTGGATACTTCGGCTCATGTAAAAACCACATGACAACAAGTTTGTGAACTCGACTGGTGTACTGCAGGTTAGGTTCTCAAGGCCAATACTACTAGGGCGGTTAGTGGAAAGCCGCATTAATCATACAGCTATATAAAGAAATGTGTGGGATAATCATCTATCAAGAAAGGGTCCACTGATGGCGTGGCACAAGTGATTTATTGCGGGTAAAACTGCTTCGTTTGTGTTCCGATAGTGTGACTGAACTAGTTACAATGGATTTATTAACAACCTGTGATAAAAGATGTTTGAGAGTTAGCCCACTGTGGCTAATACAGATACCAAGAAACGTTGTGTAAGCCTTGAGATAAAGACGGTAGGAGTCGTCGTGAGAGTCCAACGATAATTCCAGCGCTAACGGTGGCATATACTAAGCAGCTGTTGTAAAGTGTTCTTATTGTTACAGTGTGATTCGCTACCGGGAAACTTTGGGATCCAACCCCTTAAAGGTACTGACAGGAGCTGAAAGTTCAGGGAATTCAAGTTTCAGCAGACCCATGGGTCCATTTAAGGCTGTTTGTGATAGTGGAAGATACCAAAAATTCACAGATTACTGTGGTAAAACTTAAAAACGGTATACAGATAATTCAGAGAGTATCCTGTAAATTGTAAGTGACTAAGGAAGTGCAAATTATATATGTCATGGATTTGAAATACTTATCAAGTATAGATTTAAACGTATCTATAGTACTGCTTTCAACCACTCTAATAGGCAAATCGTTCCATATGTTAGCAATCCTGTTGATGTTAAACGTTTGCCCACAAGCTGGTATCCACTAATGAGACTGAAATCAGACAATCAAATCTTAAAGTAGCTTGATAGATCAAGATCATCAAAGCCTTTGATGATTTTGAATAATTGTATTACATCACTTTTTAATTTTCTCTTTCCTAAGCTAAACAGATTCAACTCGTTTAATCGGCTGTCATAAAGTTTGTTTTTCAGCCCGGGAATCGTTTTGGTAGCTAGAGACTGCACTATTTTCATTCCATGTCATTTTTTAAGTAAGGTTGCCAACACTGAACACATTATTCAAGACGGGGACGAACCAATGAATGATAAAGAGTAGAGATAATTTTCCTAGACCTAAATTCGACGGCCCTACCTGTAAATCCAAGAATTTTCTTCGCTTTTTTTCACTGCTTCTGTGCGCTGCTTGCTTGGTTTTAGGTCATCAGAGAATATTACGCCTAAGTCTTTTTCCTCACTTACCTTTTGCAGTTCAGCATAATTCACACTGTAGCTTGTTCTTTCGATTTTGCTATCGATATGTAAAACTTTGCACTTATCGATATTAAAGTTCATTTTCCACCTATGAGCTCAGTCCACCAGTTTGTCTATGTCAGTCAGAAAGCTGTAGGCGTTCAAGCTCATTTGTAGATTTACTTACCAGCTTTGTAACATCAGCGAATTTTGATATCTTGCAAAGGAGCCATTATCAATATCATTAATATATATGAGAAAGAGAACCAGTCCCAAGACTAATCCTTGTGGCACTCCACTTGTTACGTCTAACCATTCCAAGGTTTGACCATTAATCACAACTCTTTGATTAAGACCAGTCAACCAATTTCCGATCTGCTAAAGTACAGCCCCCTCAGTGCCATGTGCCTTGATTTTTGCTAGTAACCTTTGATGCGGAATTTCATCGAATGCTATTTGATAATCTACGTGGATGACATCATCTGCTTTACTCTCGTCATACTTGTTGTTTACACCATAACATAAATCAAGGAGATTTGTCCGACATGAGCGATTTTGCTTATCAAGTGATGGTCTTCTAAATGGCTTCCAGTTCTGCCTCGAATGATAGTTTCCGTAAGTTTTCCAACTACAGACATTAAAGTAATCGGACAATGTTTCTGGCCAGTGACTTGTTACCTTTTTTAATATCTTTGTTACATTGGCAAGCTTCAATTCATCAGGAACTTTTCTAGTAACAAGTTACTTATTGAAATGGGCAAACAAGGGCTTAACAATTTAATTTTTTGTCTCTTTCATTGTCCTTGAATAAAACGTATCAGGGCCTACCAATTATCTATTTCATTACGTTTATTGCTGAAAGTGTGTCTAGAGTTTTTATCAATGAAAATGGATTTGGGACATGAGGTGTTCTTCGATCGTAAATACGGATGCAATAAAGTCTTTCAAGTTTTTTCCCACAGCATCATCTTTTTGAACCAAATCGCTGTTTTCCGTAATTAATGGACCAACGTGCAGATTAATGACTATCTTGCCTCTAACATAACTGTAAAACTCTTCAGGGTTTCTTATGCTATTTTCAGCAATGAACGCTTCACACTGACGTTCACTTTGTCGCCTAACTCTTAATTTCTCTAAGCAAATTTATATAACTTATCCTTTCATGTTTGTTATTGCTCTTTTTTACTTTCTTATGAGCTAATTTCTTAGGCAACAGGCACTTTTTATATTTCCGTTCCACCATCTCGGCTTCGTTTTAAAAATAAGCCGTCCACTACGCGTCGGCAAAAATGTTCCCTCTGCTGCTTTGAAAGTTTTACTGAAGCTTTTCTAAGCTACGTTCATGTCGTTTTCACTGAACATATCAGCCTAGGTTGCCTGTCAAGAGCAATGCAAAGATCATTAGAATTAGCAAGTTTGAAATCTTATTCTTTTCATGACTGTCATATTGAGTCATTGTTGACCAACATTATATGATATACTGAAATCGATCAAAAATAATTTGTCGGTGATCATTTGTACCGAATTTTTCTCCGGTTTCAATATTATCAATGAGAGCCTCAACTGGAGTTAGAACTAAATCTAATATATTCTCGTCGCAAGCAGGATTCTCTACTAATTGGATTAGGGCACTATCAAGCAAGTTTAGGCAGAGTCCACACCCGGAGTTACTGGAAAGGATTTCCCCCCATTTAGATGCCGATATGTTAAAATCTCCTACTGTGATAGACTCTTATCTCGCAGATTTCTGCTAATTGAACATAGATTCCTTCCCCTCTCTCTGGTATCTGTGCGGGGAAATATAGATTACTCCTACTGTTATCTTCTTATGATGTTTACCTTTAGTTTCTGTAAGAATCAAGTCAACATTCTCAACGATTACAACTTTTTTTACAACGGATTTTGAATGAGCTTTAGCACAGAGCAAAACATCACCACCTACTTTGCTTCCCGTATCCCCATTAAACAAAATATGCCCTGGATTTACGCACTCGACGAGGGGATCTCTATTGTTGATATGTAACAAAGTTTCAGAAATGGCAATCATATAATTTCCTCCTAACGCTGTGTCTGAGACTTATTTCGAAGGTTACTTACGAAGGACGATGGGTGTATTCCATACAGGCTGAATTTTTAACGAAAATGCTCTTGTAGACTCACGAAGATGCCCACCTAAACGCGATGCTCCCAGTTCATTGAAGTAAAGTCCGTCCTTCATAAATATAATAGGTTGCATGTAGAAATGCTGCCATAAATCTATGAACTCAAGTCTCCTGAAAACAAAAGGTTTACTGGTCTACTATTCAGACTGAGCGTTCCCGGTGCTGATCCTGGAAAAAAAAAAATTTAAATCATGATATTATTACTTCTATCTCGGAAACTGCCGAGTAAGCCAGTGATATTTATCCAGTAGCTCCTGTAATCTCTCCTTTAGTACTTCACTAGTACCTGCATAACACGTAACTAGTGAGTGTCGTTAGTGCCGCCACAAACCTTCTTTACAGCGTCGAAAACATCATCCACCCTGCCATCTGGAAAACGTTTGCGGCGTGAAGGGTTTCTGGCGCAGAATTTCTCCAGCTGTGCTCGGATCATGAGTCACCGACGAGCCTTACTTCGTGTTCCTTTTCCTTGACATCATCCAAGACCTGAAACCGACTCTTTTCTTTTATTTCTTTCTTAATTACTGGCGTCAAAGGGTCGGTTTCCCTGTCTCGACGCCAACTGCACTGCTTCTAGTTGTCATACAATATTTCATCCAGTATACCAATGTGGCTTGTTTCACATTGAGCACGACAATGCTACCCGTTAAGTATTAAAGCGCGACCTCTGATCCGATCTTCGTCCCTTACACGATGTCCGACATCAGTTACGCTCCTGGGAAGAAACGGCTGCCGACAAAATGGTATTCTAACTTTTCCAGTCCTTGTTTAAACATCCAGTTGAGTTATCGTACATTAGCAACCCATAGAGGTCTCTTCCGTCACTAAGATGGCCCGTACAACCACAGGCATAAGTACGCAACCGTCGACCTGCAGGCCGTAAGCAAACAGTGTCCCCACGGAAAATATGTAGAATATTGGATGGCCTAAGTCATTAGAAAGATCTCTTGTATGTATCAGTTTGTGAGGAAACTAAGAAGACTAAGATGAGAAATGTAAGCAAATATGTGACTTAATGAGTCATTTGAACGGGATTACGTGAGAAGGAGGAGGGAGGCGTGTATGGGGGGGGGGGATACCAAGTGACATGTGCTTGTGGAAAAAATTGTTCAACAAACGCACTTTTTTGTCCCCTTCTGTAATCATAGGGTAATGGAAAACTTTGACAACAGCTAATAGGTACAGAGGTAAAGGTATATTCAAAGAAAAAGCACCTCCAGTATCTTTCCACATGTGGTCTATCGGTTAGCACTCCTGACCGTGACGCATTCACGGGCCGCCCAG
>JAYMFT010092528.1:0-13984 GCA_038088735.1 Panulirus argus | reverse complement strand
TGGGGAGGGTCATCGTGTCTCCGTCAGGGGGTCGTGGAGTGTTGGTCCAGCAGGCGTCACGGAAGCGTTGTGTGTGGGGACACTTTAGAAGGCAGTGGACAAGGGTGCGGCTGTCGGGTCTTTTGTATGATGCACAAGCGCGTAGCTCGGGAGAGGCGGGGAACATCTATTCCTGCTTCATTAATCTCTTCCACCATCACAGACAGCCTCGTAGGGACCCAGTCATCTGCTGCTTGAGTTAATTTGTATTCAGTCGTATCATATTTCTTTTGGCATGTAAATGACCGAGGAAGTATAAAAGTTCTCTGGTCATCAGAGCTCAGAAGTGAGAGATGCATCGTGATGGACACAAAAATTATGGAAGGTCTGATCCTTAGCTGTCATATGACAAGTGTTAACAGGGAACTTCTTCACCCGCAGTGCTAATCAGTTGACCTCTATTAATGTTGTGAGACGGCCTCGGCAGACGCATTGTGACCCACACGCGATCGCCTTATAGATTGCATTAGGTCGTCTCGGGCCGTGTTTTGCGTTGTTGGTGACCAGTCCCAGGTCGTCTGACGACTGGTTGCAAGTGGTTCCGCTTCGTCTCAGGAAGCAGATGGCTAACACTTCCGGAAAGTAATATGATTTTTTTTTCCTCTCGAATTAAAAATGATTCTCCTTCCTAACGCAGGTACTTAAAAGGCGAAGAAATCTGACTCTCTAGGTTTGCCGACTTGTTTGTTGGTCCCTTAGCAAGAAGTCGGAAAGTCGGTTCAGATTTAGGAAAGTACTTATGTTACTGTTTTTTCCTAGGCCAGGAAATCGTGTCAGCAAAGCCGACTTAACGGACAGGCACGACTTAACGACCCTTGAGCCTGGAGGTACGATCCTTGAGGACGACGATATGAGTGGCCATCAAATCCTGGCCTTTGATCTTGGCAGTGGTTTCACTCTCCCGGGGGTATCATACATACCCCGTGCGTGAGCTCCTGTGTCTTTATGGTCAGTCCGGTGACCGGGAACTGTGTCAAAGTCTTTCTCTTCTCGGCCACACTGGTGAAGCTGCGCTATGAATAAGAGAGAATTTCCCCGCAATCACGTATTTTTAGGGGGATTTTCTTGAAAGTATTATTATTATATTGTGCTGTTTACTTCACTGCCAGCGTTAAGGTGTCCCAAAATTACCATCGATGTAACTACAGCTCTGAGAGAAATTCTGGACTTTCCCACTTCAATCATCCACCAGATACCCAAACGTTCAAACCCTGTGTGGTTTTTCCCGTTAAGGCTAAGCGAGAGCCAAGCCATTGAGGGTAATACACATGGGTGCCGGCGTCTGTTGGGAGGAGTTTCTTGTCATAGGAACTCTTACGCGCGAGAAACATTGCCACCTTTTTCTTGCTGCAGGAGGGTGGCCATCTGTAGCTGCTAGAGACGGCGGTGTCTGGGTTCGATCGTGTCTCAGTTGGAAAACAACCACACCTTAGGCTACACTCGGTCATATCATGAGGAGCTTATCGCCTCGCCTACACTGGCTTATTCTTGTCGATTTTGTTAGTCTGCTTTATATTTAACGTAGAACATATCTTGTCTTAATTTCGTGGACTTTTTTTTCCTGCTAATTCGTAAAAGTGCTATCTGCTTGACGCTTCTCGCCGGCTTGGGTACGACGTTGTTTGGCAGATACCAGCCAGCGGGTATGGATGATGGAGCCACACGTTAATATACGGATGAGGTTCTCTCTCTCTCTCTCTCTCCATCACGCTCGTACGGGTTGAAAGCACGTACGGTAGTGTGTGTGTGTGATTTCCTACACATCATCCCTACGTTTTCGGGTTGGATTAAGACGTGCGTCTGCTGCATCCCTGGCTGACAGTTAGCCACCTACTATGCAACGGGATCTGTACGACCGCGTTGGACCGCGGCGTGTCACTGGGATCCATGCACCGGTGCGGCTTCCGTACCACGACAATCGCAGTTACAAGCAAAGGCGTAGTTGATGTTCTGAACGCACTGTCGGTGGATACCTGATGGAACGATGCATCTTTTTCCCCTGACGACAAAATTATTGACTTATATTCGGGGAATACCTCTGGCGCGGTGTCCCTCTCTGGTGTATCATATGGATAAGGCATATTGCACAGCAGATGATATCGTTCACCGGAACGTGACCAAGTGTAGCTTCGAATCACTTACTGTTGGAGTTATGATGAAGCGCCGTATCGTTTACAAAACACGAACGCTGGCCCTGAGAATCGCGAGAGACACCATCCACGTGCGTCATTAGATCGTCAAGTGACCCCGGTATCAGCCGACTCCCTCCCATAGGGGAAAAGCTCCTCCAAGTACACTGGCATGTTCAGCAACTATCATTACAACATGACGTGTCCTGTTTCTGTTACCAGTAACGGAACCGCTCCAGGAGTAACAGTTTGCGTGCCAGGCACACCAGCTGGTGGTCACAGACTGGTTCATCTCTAAACCTTCCTCCTCATCGTCCCAGTGGTCCTGCCACTGAGCACCACTGATTCATTCCATACCTTAGCCAAACCCAACCCGAGTCAGCGCGATGATCCCACCACACAGTTCACAGCAATGTAGGAACTTTCTCTCTCGTCAGACAGTTTTATAAAGACAGCTAAACGAGCTCGTTCGCTTTACAGTACCTCGTCAAATGTCAGCGCTGTGTTTGGTTGAGAGAGAGAGAGAGAGAGAGAGAGAGAGAGAGAGAGAGAGAGAGAGAGAAACGTTTGCAGCGAAGTCGCGGTCCTCACTGTACCCATCTCACAAGCAGCTGCAGCGGCTGTGTGGGTTCGTGACCAGTTGTATTTATTGTGGACGATCCCTGGCACCATTTGGCTGAATCCAGTCCAGTACAGAACATACTGTTCCAGCCGCTAAAATATGAAGATAAAGAAGCTATCTCCTGTCTTTACAGACGAATGACCTGCCTTGAGTTGTTAAAAGCAAAAAAAAAAAAAAAAATTTCTGCCTCCATGTATATAACCTGATAGCTGAGAGGGTTCGTGATTCCAAGAAACATCTGCCGCGTTTGGAACTCCTTAGACACACGTCTGAATACCTTGCTACGACCATTGACTGCTTCTGGATGTTACACTGCCTTCACTTCACTCCTCCCCCACTAAAAACACCACCAGCAGGGTAACTTGGAACGTCTCAAACCCGTTAAGGGTCACCTAACGTGTATTTAGTTTGCCTGCAGCGACTGGGAGAGGGCGGGGGGGGGGGGGGAAGACCAGTCCCATAAAGTACCAAATGTAGACGAAAAATTGTCAAAGGTTAAACGTTCCCAAGCAAACCAGGTTCTTTTGTCCAAAACTTGGACAAACTCCAAATCCTTATCTGCCCCACCGGACGACATTCACTTCAGCTGGGTACACAGGCTCATGCATTCAAGATGTCGCGTCATTTCGTCCCTGATTGAATCCCTCTGGTCCTGGAAGTATCTGGCACCTCGCACAACAGATTGGTGGCGATATGAGGAAGTCGCAGAGGTTCTCCAGAGGGTGGCCGTCGGCCGAGTGGCGGCGCGCGGGGCGCCAGCACAACAGACAGCTAGGCTGTGTATCGCGGGTCGCGGTACAAACCTTCGTTACCCTGACAAAACATTCAGCTGTTTAGCGAAGCTGAGGAAACCAGTCTAGGTTGGCTGGCTTTATGTTAATGCCGGAATAAGATATTATCACGATGATGATCTTGCCGTTTCTTCACTGTCTGGGATCCCAATTTATGGTTGTCGGTACCAACTCGAAGACAAGAGTCTAGCGGTACTTGTACACGATGCTGTTCATGGGAGATATAGGACTCTTTTGGAATCGGAAATCGAGAACTTAACAATTTTGGACCATGCTGTGTTGTAAAGACTTTCCTCCCGAGTGCCCACCTGATCTGTTGTGCATCAATTCTTTCCTTGTTCTGTCGTAAGGGCGTTCCATCTGCAGTGCCTAATTTAACCTTGAAGCTACAGGAGTCCCTGTAAAAGGGGTCCTAGAGTAAGACCAGCACCCTTCAAGAACGGGGTCCAAGGGTATATATGTATATGCACAAACGCTTCCATTCTTTATTCTTTTCATGATATTTGACAACTTCACAAGCTCTGAGATCTTTCCCGACTCGACAATTCATGTTTTGATTTCATTTTACAACTTTTTCGTGGTTGTTGAGTCGATCCTTAGAGAGAGTACTTAACGTGCTGTTTGCAGTGGACGGGCGTTGTCTCAATTAGCATGCGTCGCGGTCCATCACGGTGGTGGTCTGACGCCAGGGTCAGCACCACACACGCTACAGAGGAAGAAGGCCGAGGGGTCACTCGACGATGCTTTCTTCCATCGTGCTCGTCAGTTCTCGTGTGTTAGTGAGGGATGCACGTAGCTTCTCCGGTGAAATGCGGGGTCCTTAGATGCCAATGGTCCAGAGGTAGGGTGCCAGACACCGGCATGTCTCGCCTTCTGTATGTTTATGAATGTCATGTTTGAATGACCAGTTGTGTACCCTCTGTGTGAACCCGCGCCCTGGCGCTGGACGCAGCAGGTCCAACGTATCTAGACAGAAGAGGTTCAGTATCCTGTTGATGGTGAGCTGTGAAATTGTGGAGGCACCATAACAAAAACAATATACTTATATATTGTATATGTGAAATGAAAGTTCCCACCTGCCTTGCACTTCAGAACCTAAACAGTTCCCCCACCCCAAGTTCAGTGTTACATCTTCCTCCTACCTCATGACGTTAGATCGTCGTCCTTCCCTCTTCACGACGTTAGAACCTCGTCTTCCCCTCCTCATGTCTTTAGAACCCCGTTCTCAGGACTTCATGACACACTGAGAAGTATTGTGTATCTTAGTAGTATGACATATTTTGCTAAGCAGTTTACACCCCTCGTATGAGGTATTTGTTACTATAGTAACACCGTTACCTGGTTAATGTTCGTAACCATAGTAATGGGAGCAACCCCTCGTCATTCTGTCGAAGGCGTGGGCGTTCTTCATGACGAATGTGAAAGTTGTGATGTTTACACTACGCATTACGGAGCCTGACGGTTGACGTCAGTTATGGCGAACGCCTCAACGCGCATGTCACAAGAGCGGTTGCTGGAACGGGGGAGGCGAAGGGGTCCTCCCTGGCAAGGGAAAGATATCAGGGCGCATAGTGCCTGGGGCTGTTACTGGGAGGTGGTTTGTTACCAGGGTTGTCACTCACACGCTGGCGGTGAGTGCCTGCACGCCCGCCCACCTCGCCCCACCGCCAGTGATGCAACACGCGCTCTACTGGCCTGGCGTCGCCTCACGAGTGACGCAACCCCCTGGCTGGAGGGAGGGAGGGAGGGAGGCAGCCAGCCACTGCACGCCGCCCCCGCACGTGACCCACATGTCAGCCACAATGGTTATTCTTAACGTACACAGCAACAGCCTACATGTGACCCACCAACTTTCTCGTTTTCAATCTGTTTTTGGTAGGTAATATTAGAGTTCCAGTGTGTACCCACGCACTTCAGACTTGTGATTACTTGTTTCTGTTAGATATGATGCTGAGTGAGTGGTATTTATACACTAAGCCTTGTATGTTTTGCTTTGGTAATTCCATAGTAACATACAGCTTAGCTTAGTAGAAGAAAAAAGACATGACAAGAATCACCAAGTCCTCTTTGTTCAACCCTCTTATTGTCGACTGCAGCAGTTGGCCAAGTGGTGAAATATTCTCTTCTCAATCCACTCTGCGGATCGGTCGGCGACCATCAAAGGAATATCGTGAGTGTGAGGTCAGACCCTCTGCCTAGGATACTCTGTAGCAGCCCCGCACTTCCAGCCAAGCTTCTCATTGTGAAGAGAAAGAAAAACTATCATGAGTTCGGTTTTAGCCCGACTTGAAAGGGTATGATAACGTTAGAGCCGGAGGAAAGGTCAAAGGTCGAACGCCAGCGTTGTATCGTACTGCGTCCCTAGATTATCTTGACCAACTCATGGCGCAGGATGAAAAGGAAGGAATTGAGATACAGTGATGGAGTATGCTGGACCTGAGGGAACATATTCCAAAGCTTTCTTGTGAACATGAGTACCCTGCTGAGTGAGCAGCCTTTGTCGCACGTAACAGATATGAATAGGCTGTTGGGTAATGGTGTTAACTTGTTATTCCACCTGAAGCCTTTTTACTTGCTACCACGCTGTTGGGTAATAGGTGTCCAACTTACAACCTGCCACTTGAGCAATAGGTCTCCCACTTACTACCAGGTTCTTGGCCAGTGGGTCTCCCACTTGTTACCAGGCTCTGAGGCAGAGGTCTGCCACTTACTACCGGGTTCCATTAGGTCTCACACTTGCTACCTGGCTGTAAGCGTCCCGCTTGTTACCAGGTTCTTGGGCAGAGACCATATCTCTCACTAGGTAACTGGCTCTTTCTTTACGTTCATAGATGAGCTTTAGTGTATTTCATGGCAGAAATATCAAATCAGTCATGTGGATAAATGAGAACTGGATTAATGCACGTCAGACAACAGTTATGTTTTGGTCTGGTACATGTCATTACATCTGGTGAATCAGGCAAGATCATGATACAGACTGTCACTGCATCACACTGCAGCGTTTGACTGTTGAGCACACTACAGTGTCAGACGTTAGGGCAAATTACGGTGTCAGACACTGGGATGTACTACAGTGTCAGACGCTGGGACATGCTATTGTGTGTGACAGATTTTAGGGCACCGTGTACTGACAGATGACCAGGCGCACCACAGATTGGGATCGCCACCGCCACAACACCATCGTTACTTCCAACACCTCACAGGCGCCACCAGTACCACCATACCACCAATGCCACTGTCACCACCACGCTGTCAACACCCCCACCACAGAATCACCACCACCACCACCACCATCCTCGCGCCATGGCAGGATTAACAACAGAAACTTAAGAGTGATTCCAAGTGAATTGATCAGGAACCGATTACTCATCACAGGAAGCATGGCTTTAAAGAGGGCACCTCGTGCTTAATTACACTGAACATATTTCTGAGGTACAGGAGAAGCAAAATTTTTCCATGATCTGCTCACACTATGCAAAAGCCTTTTGCCAAATAATTTTTTGAGAATATGGAAATGCAGCTTCCCAACCGGTAGGTCTTATTGTCTTGCTCATAACCAGGAACAATCTGGTGCCTTTGAAGCGCAAAGCTCAGTTCTACAGGGATTATGCTGACGCCTGTGTTGTTTCTCCTTCTCTTATTTATGCACACACACACACACACACACACACACACACACACACACACACACACACACACACAACAGGGCTTGACGTTCTCGTTAGCAGATACCAAGATAAAGCAGACCACAGGCAGATGTGAGTCAACACTTGAGGTGGGTCACTAAGAAAATTGCTCTGCAACTTAGCTGAGAGGGAAATGAAGACGTGAAAATCACTGCAGAGTGTAGGAAACAGGCAGGCACCAGTATAGCAACATCACCATCACTCTACCATCACCAGCACCACCGGTCCACTTTCACCAGCACCACTACTCCATCAAACACCGCAGACTCCATCCCCACCAAGCTCCACCACTCCATCACCAATGCACTTTTATCATCACAGTCACAGCACCCTTCCTCGCACCGCCACACCACACACCACCACCATCACCACACCACCAGTAACCCCCCCCGCACACACACACACACACACACACACACACACACCAGTATGTGCTGCAGTGCACCTCCTCCATCAATTACCACACCAGTGTCACAATCACAGCCACGCCGCCACCACCACCACTACCACCATTACAGCATCAACATTCTGGAAAGAGGACTCGTGCAGCCATGAAGTGTAATACTTTACCAATCAAATGGAAGATGGGTCGGGCGTGTGGCAGACACGAGACACCAAGACGTTTGACACGGGGGTAACTGGTCGTCATATCTCTCTCTGTCGGGTATTGCGACGTAGATGGTGTGTTCTGGGCCACCCCAATAGGCAGAAGAATGTGGTAGTGGAGCCCGGGGGGGGGGTTGGAGGAGGTCCTCTACCAGGGGTTGAGGGGGTAGGGAAGAGAACTCCCCTGGGGGAGGGATGTAGAATGTGGAATTGGGAACTTTTATGAAGGAGATTACTGTGTTTTGTGTCGAACTCGAGGATAGTACCTGAGTGCTTGCGGCGTTGGCTCTACTTTTGGGGTCACGTATACCTCATGATAAAACACACACACACACACACACACACACACAGAGGAGTACAGAGATTTAGAAGGACTCAGAACCAGCCTTTGTCTTTCGAGGAGGCGACAGAGGTGTTACAGCTTCAGCCAACAGATGCTACAATGAAAGGCGTTACCATGAGGGTCCTCGGAGAGTAGTGTTTCATAGAGGTACCATTTCATTATGGCAGGGTAAGGTGCAAAGTGAACATATCCAGTATGACTTGCTGATGAGAGATACCAAGCATAGTTCACCAGGTCATTCGATGCTAATCATTGACGAAGACATAGCTAGAGAGGTGGAGGGGGGCGTGTTCCTACTGCAGGCCTTAGGCAACAAACGGACAACACCAAAACTGAAGCTGTTGGAATGGAAGTTTGGTAGACTGAATTTTGGACGAAGGAGGTCATATTACCACAACAGAGGAATGGGCAGTAAAAGTAGAAATAATGTTGAAGACTACCAGAGACCTCAAGAAAAAAATGAATATGGCGAATGCAGTTTGTGAAATAAAAGAAACTAGTTAAAAGGGTCCGAATCGTCATGTATTGGGTGTTCATTAGAGGCTCAGTGAACAAGTACCATGAGAGAAAGTTGAAAATACTTCGAAGAGAGAGATGAAATGTACGTGGGATTATGCCTGAAAACCACTAAGGCAGAATCCCAGGTAGAGAAGCAACAATTGTAGGGCCTGTATTGGGATGGGTCACGATCAGAAGAGAAAGATTTAGCAACCGACTCTCGGGTCGGCGTGCAGGAAGATCCCACGGGAGGAGAAATCGGGGAAGCCGCGATTTGAGGAAAAAAATAAAGATAATGCAGGAGTTTCTGTTCAGTCTGCAGTGAAGGATTTGGTGGGAAGTTGGAAAGGGATGGTGGAGTCTGCGAGGGATAGGTTATTGCAACTGTTCATGTCAGCAGTCACAGGAAAACAAAGATATATAAATATGGTGTGTTGGTGTAGGATAGACGGCACCCAGGCAGCATACGAGGCAAGGAGTGAATACTGCAGATAAAAGAAAATGTGATTGTAGACAGTTTTAAAGGTCACCCAAAATTATTGTTTATATTTCTTCAAGGCAAACTGCCAGTAAATGAACAAATAATAAAGTTGAGGAACTCTCATGAAGATGATTTTGACTTGGAGAAGGGTTTGTTTATGAATGAATATATTGCAGGAAGATCTTTCTAATGGACAGATCCTTGTCAGTCTTTCCTATATAAAGATATACTGCAGCTTTTGCAAAGTATTTCTTAAACACAGCCCACAAAATTTTCTGGTGAGCTTTGATTAGAATACTCTCAGTAGTATTGATATTGCTAAAGACTACATTCACATTTAAACCTCTGAGCAAGTGAGGAACAAGAGTAAAATTATCATTAAAAGGCAAAAGGTAAAATATTCTTGGTATCATGAGAAAGCTTGGGGTTAACGCTGTAAAACGATTTCTCTGCCAAAAGCAGAGATTTATCAGTGATGGTTATAGGTTAATTTTACTTGGATCCAGTACAATGAATATTCTTAAACTCTTCATCCATGAATTCTGGACTGCATATGCTCAAAGGAACATCGATAGGAATGTTGATTGTTTAGCCCTATCATGGTGTGCACATTGTAAATGTTGAACTTAAACATGTTGCCGACTCCAAGGATGCCGACTTACGTGTAATCGTCTTCTAATTCCACAGGAAATATGATGGAAGTGTTAAGGAATCTTTATATGGAATTCCTTCGCACAAATATTTGAGGGATCTTCTAAGGCAGTCTGGTTTAGATATGTGGATGATAGACTTTCTGTTTGGCCAAGCAGTGAAAATTTACAAACATTTTTCCCCCTGCTCACCAATTTAGTGCCTTCCACATATTTACTGTGGAATCGGAAAATATCTTTATTTTACCATTCCTGGATTGTCTGGTCACCAGCTGCAGCAGTAGACAGGCAACTGGTTAATGAAATTTGATCAGGTGGATCACAAGTTAAGACCACTGATGCTGGACTGGGCTGTAGCTTTCATCGTGGACTCCCGTGGTGTAGTGGTTAGCGTTCCTGACCGTGACGCATTCACGGGCCGCATAGGTTCGAATCCTGGTTACGGCAGTCCGTCCACAGTCAACCCAGCTGTTCATCCACCCATAGGGGTTGGTCGATAAAAAGGGTACCTGACTCTGGCTAGGGTGTATATATATATATATATATATATATATATATATATAACGCTTCAATGGGACAGCCTTGATTAGGGCCTCAGCTGCCCGTGCCGTCTTAGCTAACATAAAAAAAAGAAAAAACAGTCCACATGAATCATCCTACGATAAGAACTTGGGCTGTACAGAATTTTTAGTCATCAGAAATTTCCTTTTGGAGTTCTTGTGAGGGTTTGAGGGAGGCATTGTTGATACTGGCCATTGTTAGAACTGCTTTGAGGTAAATGGACAAAGAGAATATCGAGAGGATTTTGATGACACTAGTTCCATACGCGGTGGAGCATGCAGTACATGCCACATCCCACTACTTGAAGAAACACACTGAAATGATAGGAAATGTCTAGCACTCCATACGAAAAGTGGTACCGGAGTTAATAAAGATGAATTACGGGAAGAGGAGTGTCGCTGTTGACGTGCTGAACGAGGAAGAAAAGATGAGATGGAGTGACATGATAAAGTAACGACTAGTCCCGAAGAAGTAAATTTGTCCTGGTCTTTGACGGAAGGAAAGACCATTCAAGTGGATGGTACGACAAGACGTTAGGCTGCAGTCAGGAAGGAAGTTCGTTGAATTTCACTGGGCCACATGACATGGTCGTCCCGTAAGACTGTGCTCCACCGCATTTCGACTCCGACTTACTGAAGGGCAGAAACTACACTGTATACCATTGTGCTGTGGGTTGAGACTTAGGTGATCTGTCCCCCTCGGTACGAACGTGGCCCATCCCAGGACACACTTCACTACTGGTGTGGTATGAGAGAGTCGGAGGCCACCTCATTATTCTTGCATTCTCGAACATGGTCTGAGCCATATACGAGGTCTTGTCGTTGCATTTTAAGATGTATTCCTTCCCGAACAAGAATTTATTAATCCTCTTGATGATAGATACAACAGCCATGTCCTCCTGTTGACTTAAAGAGTGTGTTGTCTCCCTCATCAAGAACTCCTCCTAGTTTAGGCAGCTGTGCAATTATTGTCTCCCTCGTGCTTCTTTATAAGAATGGCTCCTCGCAATCGTTCCGAAGCGGTAGCGCCAAGTACGACCTCTTGGTTCGGACCTAAAGTAACTAGGGTGGTTGCATGGGTAATATATATCCTCATTTCCCGGAAAACCTTATCCTGATATCTTGACTGGTGCGTAGGTCAGAGCTTAGTTCTATCTTACGTTTTATCTTGTTGTTCCTTGTAACCTAGAAACTCATGCGGCTTGCTTTTGTAGTACACACTGAGGACCTCATTGCCAACCCATACTGGCGCAGCCCGGTCAGTAGGTCGCCTTGTGCTGCATTGTGCTCATCCCACACTGGTTTGTATCAGACGTCATCTGTGTAGCTGTCTGTGTACGGCAGCCCGAGTTTCCATACCGCCAACCCAAAAGGCATGATGTTGCACGAAGCGCCATCTTTAGGGACGGCTAAGGTTATCTTAAGGCGTTATATAAGCTTCCTCTGTACAGGAGGCTACCTATAACCATACATACAAGATGTCTTAGAGAATAAACGATCCCATATAGACTCCGAAGAATCTCTCCTACGGTGAAGATAGGCTTTGTGCCGAGAACAGTTAACTCTGTTTAGGTGATGTGTGCATATACGGTCGGGAACCGCCGGGCTTTGTTACCATAACTATATGTTGGTATAACGAGAGGTGAATGCACCCTAATTGTGTCTAACTTGCCATCTTATCAATTCTACCACATAGTCTGTCGTTTATGTAGAACAGCAGGATATGATGTGTGTCCACAGGCTCGATCACTCAGATGAGTCTGTCTTCTGTATCACTTCCATAAGCACTTCCTGGTAGGTGGTTGTGAGGAATCAGGCATAGTTACGTGTCTCTCTAGTCCTCTAAGTCCCTGATGTTCTCTTGCGAGTAGGCGGGCCACAGTGCAACAGGTTAAAGATACTCAACCCGCCTCAGTCAGCCTGACATTGACATACATATGATTGAACATCCAGGTTTCCTCGTCCTCCGTCGCATATTTATCTCGAAGGTTAACGAAGAGCATCTGCTGGCCCCGAGGATGCACTGAGTAGTTGACAGGATCCACTCCGTTAGTCACTGGGAGGAACCTACCTTGTAACGGTGAAATGCTTCATACACTGGGGAAAGAAGTTTGTTCGATGAAGGAGACAAACTAAACCAAGACCGTGTCGTCTACCCCTAGGAGCTTGTTCGTGTCGTATTGCATCTTGCATACCTGTTAGCATGAGCAGCACCTGCAGAGTCTCCTGCAGGTGGTTCCTATAGTTCAGCACGTGCTGTTGAATCTCATTGGCTTTGAGCTTATATACATCCGGCCAGATCAGCGACGGCGCCATCATTGATCTTCTGACATTCTTAAGGTAGGTGGGTGTTACCAGGTTCCGCCTGCCTGAGGTTACTCGAAGAGTGAAGTCTCCATCGGCGAGGCTGTATCACCGTCTGTTGAGGAAAGGGAGGACAGTCTCCTCAAAGAACTTCTCACTTCCTGTTAATGTAAGCAGCGCAACCTTGGAGATGCTGGAGCATATGGAAAAAGGATTCTGTAGTAATACCAAGACCTTTTAAGACAAAATCTTGGGGCAATTATATATATATATATATATATATATATATATATATATATATATATATATATATATATATGAGAGATGGGTGATTGCTGGTGCCTGTGCACCTGGCCATGAAAAGAAAGATCAAGAAAGACAAGTATGTACTTTGAGAGCAACTGTGTGAGTGCGTCAGCTGTTTTGACGTAAGAGACCGTTGTATAAATGTAACGGGGACAAAGGTGTGTGTTCAAACTACAAAGTTATAAGTCTGCTGAGCACACCAGGTAAGTTGTATGGGAGAGTAGTGATCAAGAGGGTGAAGACATGTACAAAGGATCACTTGGGGAGGAGCAGTGTGGTTTCAAAAGTGGTAGAAGATGTGTGGATTTGGTTTTTGCTTTAAAGAATGTATGTGAGAAATACTTAGAGAAACAGAATTATAAGTATGTAGCATTTATGGATCTGGGGAGAACGTATGATAGGGTTGATAGAGATGCTTTGTGGAAGGTTTCAAGAAGCAGTAATAAGTTTTTATCAAGGGTGTAAAGTGTGAGTCCAAGTAAAGGTCGATTTGCGGCACGGGTGTGTGATGTCCTCATGACTGTTTGATTTGTTTAGGGATGGGGTGGTAAGGGTAGTAAATGCAAAAGTCACGGAGATAGCTATGGGCGAACAGATTCGAGTGAGAAACTGCAGAAATTGGTGACTAGGTTAGGGAAAGTGTGGGCAAGATGTTGAGAGTAAATGTGAATAAAAGCAAGGTTTAGACGGTAGAGGGACATGGTACTTGGGGGTGTGAGTTTGAATTGTGTAATTTGGAGGAAGTGAAGTGTATTAGATACCTGGGAGTGAACATGGCAGCAATTGGAACCATAGAAGCCTCATTATCTGGGAGAGCGAAAATGTTTATGTTAAAAGGTATAGTAGTGCCAACAATGTTGCATGGATGCGAGGCATGGGCTATATAAGAGAATGTACGGAGGAGGGTGGATGTGTTGGAAATGAAATGTTTCAGGAAAATATGTGGTGTGAGATGGTTTGATCGAGTAA
>JAYMFT010092517.1:0-13984 GCA_038088735.1 Panulirus argus | reverse complement strand
TAGGTATTACTTTGGCTTTTGCTCCTGAGAGCTGGCTGCTTGTGTGCCCCCACCACTAGCTAGACCATGGAATACTCAGCAAGCTGTTGCGTCACATGATTATTGTGTGGCCATCGGCAACTCAAGGGTATGCCGTTTTGATAACTGCTTCTTTCCCAACACGCTGAAGCTTTGGAACTCTCTACCTTCTCATGTCTGTCCCATTAACTATGATCTGGCTCATTTCAAGAGGCAGGTCTTTCACTTCCTCAAAAATTTGTAAATACTTTCCCTGTCTTTTTTTTCTGCTTCTTAATTCTCTCTATATTTCAGTTAGAGCCTGCCCTTGATGTGGACTTTTGTCTGTGACTTAAGCCTTCATCATATAAAAAAAATGCACTTCTCCAATGTGCTCCTCTTCATCTGGCATCTACCATCACCAGCATCACAGGCTCCCTTCCAAACTTGTCTTGAATTACTTAGCCTACTGTATTTTATACCTTCCTCACCATAATCCTGCACCTCCAGTAGCTCATTGTTCTCTGTTACCTCTCCTTGTAGATCTTATCCAATAGAGGAATGTTGTTGTTGTTTAATGTGTTTCTGTGCCCTTTCTGTCTTACCACTCCAATAAATCCAACAAGAACACCTGTTAAATATCTCTGTTTATAAATATTTATATCTGGATGTTCTGGCTCTAAGTGAAATGAAGCTCAAGGGTAAAGGTGAAGAATGGCTTGAAAATGTCTTGGGAGTGAAGTCAGGGGTTGGTGAGAGGACAAGAGGTAAGGAAGGAGTAGCACTATTAAGTGGATGGTGAGAGTTGGGTGATTATTGGTGCTTATGCATCTGGTCGTGAGAAGAAAGATTTTGAGAGGGAAGTGTTTTGGGAGCAGCTGAGTGATTGTGTCAGCAGTTTTGATGCACGAGACCAGGTATTAGTGATGGGTGATTTAAATGTGAAGGTGAGTAATGTGGCAGTGGAGGGTATAATTGGTGCACATGGGATATTCTGTGTTGTGAATGTACATGGTGAAGAACTTGTGTGCTGAAGAAAGACTGGTGATTAGGAATGCCTGGTTTAAAGAGAGAGATATTTACCAGTATACATATGTGATTAGGAGAGATGGTCAATGGGCATTATTAGATTATGTATTAATTGATAGGTTTGTAAATGAGAGATTTTTGGAAGTAAATTTACTGAGAGGGGCAGCTGGTGGGATGTCTGATCACTATCTTGTGGAGGCAAAAGTGAAGATTTATAGAGGTTTTCAAAAAAGAAGAGAGAATGTCAGGGAGAAGAGAATGGTGAGAGTAAGTTAGCTTCAAATTAGACTTGTGTGAAGAAATATCAGGAGAGATTGAGTGTAGAATGGCAAAATGTGAGAGCAAGTTAAGTGAGGGGAGTGGGTGAGGAATGGGATGTATTCAGGGAAGCAGTGATGGCATGTGCAAGAGGTGCATGTGGCATGAGAAAGGTGGGAGGTGGGCAAATTAGGAAGGGTAGTGAGTGGTGGGATGAAGAATGTAATATAAAAAAAATCTTGCATGTTATCCTGCATAAATTCATCTTAAGTAAATAAAATGGGCACAGGGCCTAATATAAGGACAAGACACTCATGCAAAACCAAGTATTAGCAGATGTGAGTTTCCATTAGTATTCTGCTTCACAATCAGCCTGCAAAAGATGAATTTGCAATACTACTAGGAGACTGTGGTCACACAAATAGCAGGCTCAAAATAAGAGGGAACAAAATACACCCAAAAACAGCTCACAAGACAAAAATATGCTAAACAGCAAATGTACACTGAAAATTACACTTAGAAGAGCAAAACCATGGGAAGAAAGCATAAGGAAAAAAATATCCCTATAATAAACACCATGTCAAGGAATATTCATATATGAGCACTTTAAAAACATAGGGAAAAGGCATTCCCAATAATCTCTTACATAACCAAAATAGGACTAAGAAACAAAAATATCAAAGAAAGGAATGAGCAACTAAGCTATTGTACAATAGTATTGGTGAATGAATTAAGGTTGTTCACATGGCTAGTTTGTGGCTCCAGATTCATGAAGTGAAGCTAGCAAACAGTGCCAAACAGTGGGTCACACAAGGGGGTCCTGCTTTTTTGGAAAAGATAGTGGGTACCCCATAATACAGTCTCTGAAAAAAATTACAAGTATTATTTGAAATAAGGCTTCCATGCATTTAGTTATATTTACTGAACAAATCCTATCACTTACCTTTGATGGGGATCATGTATGTCTGGCAGCATGGTAAAGTCTTATAAGTCAGATGACATGATTTACTGCCTTGCTCACACCATGGTACTGAGAATGGAAGGATGCAACTTTGCTCACTGTCCTTGTGTTTTTGTGATATTTTTGCTATTTCTGTTCCATGTTTTATTTTTCTCTACCAGTAACAAATCATGAGCCCTAAGAGGCTGACCCAGGCCCATATTCTTGCTTGGAAGAAAAGAAAATGTGTCTATAAGTGAGATTTCAAGACATACTAGCAAGGGAGAGTTCATCATTTGGACACTTTTTTCTTCCTTCTAGCATCATCCCCACCTGAAAAGCCAGGTCTGGTATAGCTAGCAAGACCTGATGTAAGCAGTGTTGAAAAATCCATCCCTACTGAAGTATGTTACCTTACTGATATCTCTCTATCTATATCTCTGATGCCCGTTCCCTCCGGAAACTCTCTTCAAGGGGTGGCCATGGTAAAATAGTCTCCACTTATCCCTGTCCTTACATGCCTCCCTCACATACACAATTCCATGCATTCTTCCACTATTTCTCTCCCTCCAGTATTCCTCCACCCTATTTGTCCATGTCATAGGTGGTTGTCCACTCACACCAACCCTTTTAATTGTACTATTCACAGGTGGTTGTCCACTCACACCAGCCTTTTTAATTGTACTGTCATACAATCTCCTTGTAAACTCCCAGTCATGCATTCTTTCCACAAGCCAAAACCACCTCAAAGAAATTACAGTTTACCCATTCTACTCCATAATTCACTCTCTTTGCATTCCCTGCCATACCACATTTCTCATACACCCTTCATATCTTTCTTCATTCCACCTAGCCACACCACATGCTCTTCTCAAATAGCTCATTTCCACAGCCTAGATTCTTGACCATTGTGACTCATTCCATGTTCAAGTTTCAGCTGCATAGGTCAGGGTTGGAAGGACTATGCTGTCCATTAATCCTCTCTTCACTTCCATAATTACACCTCTTCCCTTCATTATTCTATTAAGGGACCCAGTGACTCTTCTACCATGTACTGCTCTCTCCCCTATTTCTCCTTCCACACCACCACACTTGCCCAAGGGAGCTCCTAGATACTTAAATTCTCTCACTTCTTCCAGTCCTTTTCCCCCCATTTCCAAAACATAATTTAGTACACCTTCTTCCACTCTGTATGGATTTACATCTGTACTTGTGCTCTATTTCCATTCAAACACCATTACTTTTCTTTTACTTACATTTATCTTCCATCGCTTGTGCTTATACATATCATAATAAACACTTACAACCTTCTGCCTCTCCTCTTCACTCTACGCAAACAGCACAGTATCATCTGCAAACCGGCTTGCCACTAGCCACATATCTCACAGCCACATCTCTGCACCCTTTTTCCTTAGATTTGCTTTTAACTCTCTTACCATTCAATCTACATATATATTAAAAAGCCACGGCGACATCACACAGCCCTGCCTCACACCTACATGTATCCCAGAACTTTCGCTCAGCTCTCCAACCACTCTTACATATGCATTTGCCCCTCTATAGAATGCTTTCACACCATCCAACAGGTATCCCCCTATACCATATGTCCTTAACACATCCCATAAAACATTCCACTTGACTCTGTCATCCACTTTCTCCAGATGCATAAAAGCTGCATACAGCTTCTTACCCTTTGCTAAATACTTTTTCACAGTAATCTTTACTACAAAAGTTTGATCCACATATCCCCTACCTTTCTTGAAAACCCCTTGCTCTTAACTTATTTTGCATTTAGTCACTTCTATCACTCTGTCAATTAATATTCTTGCATACACTTTTCCTGGTATACTTAACAGATCTATTCTCCCATAAATGCTACATACATCCTCAGCACCTTTTCCTTTGAATTAAGGAACGATAATAGCTTTCACGCAATCCTCAGGCACAACCTTCTGTAACCATGCTAAATTATATATAAGATGCAGCCACTCTATCACACTTTCTCTTCTATACTTCAGGATTTCAGCCATAATGCTATCAACTCCAGGTGCCTTTCCTACCTTCAGCCTCATTATTAGCCTTCTTACCTCCCTTTTTGCTATAGGTCCTTGCATTGTATCCTCTTCCTTCCATCCTCCATACCCATGCACATAACAACTGCTGCCTCCCCTTCTCCCACATTCATCAGTTCTTCAAAATACTCTTTCCATCTTCCTTTTACTTCCTCCTTTTGATTTAGCAGTTCCACTTCTTTATTTCTCACATCAACATTTCCTCTCTTACATCCACCTTTTTCCTTTTTCATCTTCAAACTACAGAGTTATAAGTCTGTTGATTGTACCTGTTAAGTTGTGTGGGAGATTACTGATTGAGAGGGTGAAGACATGCACAGAGCATCAAATAGGGAAGGAACAATGGGGTTTCATAAGTATTAGAGGCTGTGTGGATTAGGTGTTTGCTTTAAAGAATATGTCTGAAAAATACTTAGAGAAATACTTCAAGAAACAGATGTGTTTGAGAGATAGAGAAATACTTCAAGAAACAGATGGATTTAATGTGGCATTTATGAATCTGGAAAAAGCATATGATAGGGTTGACAGAGATACCTTGTAGAAGGTCTAAAGAATGTATGATATGGAAAGAAAGCTTCTATAAGAAGTGAGCAGTTTTTAATCAAGGTTGTATGGCATGTGTATGAGTAGGAATGGTTCTGAGTGAAGGTTGGTCTGTGGCAGGGGTGTGGGATGTCACCACGGTTGTTCAGTTTGTTCATGGTGGGGAGATGAGGGAGGTAAATGTGAGAGTCTTGGAGAGAGGGGTGAGTATCCAGTTTGTGGGGGATGAGAAGGCCTGGGAAGTAAGTCAGTTTTTTGGTGATGATACAGCACTAGTGGCTGGTTTGAATGAGGAACTGGAGGAGTTGGTGATTGAATTTGGAAGTGTGTGAAAGGAGGAAGTTGAGATTAAGTTTGAATAAAAGCTAGGTTATTAGGTTTAGCATGGTTGAGGGATACGTTAGTAGGGGTGTGATTTTGAATGGAGAAAATTTGCGGGAAGCAAAGCGTTTTCGATACCTGGGAGTGGACACAGCAGCAATTGGAATCATAGGGTGGGCAAGGGGGTGAAGGTTCTAGGAGCACTGAAGAATGTGTGGGTAGAGAGAATGTTATCATGGAGGGCAATAATGGATATGTTTGAAGGTACAGTAGTCCCAGCAACATTATATGGATGAGAGGCATGGGCTATAGATAAGGCTGTGTGGAGGGAGGTGGATATGTTAGAAATTAAGATTCTGAGGACAGTATGTCGTATGAGGTGGTTTGATTGAGTAAGTAATAAAAGGCTTAGAGAGAGGTGAGGTAATAAGAATAAGTATGGTCAAAAGAGCTGAAGAAGGTGTGCTGAAATGTTTTAGATGTATGGAGAGAATGAAAGAGGAAATGTTGGCAAAGAGGATACATTTGTCAGAAGTGGAGGGAAGAAAGAGAACGGGGAGACCAAATTAGAGATGGAAGAATGGAGTGAAAAAGATTTTGAGAGATCAAGGCCTCATCATGGAGGAGAGTGACAGCCGTGTACAGGTTAGAGTGAATTGGAATGATCTGGTATACTGGGGATGATGTGCTGTCAGTGCACTGAACCAGGACATGTGAGGCATCAGATGTAAACCATGGAAAGGTCTGTGGCATCTGGTTGTGAATAGGGAGCTAGAGAATGGATGTGAGCAGATATGGCCTTTCTTTGTCTGTTCCTGGCACTTCCTCACTTATGTGGGAAACAGCTATCAAGTTTGAAAACAAATGAGTAACAAGGAGAGCCTTGAGGCCTTAAATGTGCCCACTTTGGAGAAGGAAGAGTTAGGGGTGACCTGATCTCAACCCTCAAGTTTTTTTTAACAGATGTAGACAGTGAACTTTCTCCAATAAATTCAGAGATAGAACATTTCATGAAATCTAGCAAGACACCTGAAGAAAATGATCTGAAGAATTACTTATATGATATAAGAATGGTTGATGAATGGAACAAAATGAATGAAGACATGGTAAATGTGGACAGCATACAGAAATTTAAAAAACTCTTTGGTTGTAGAGAATGTTCGAGATGGGTTGTAAAACTCCCTCCTCATACAGTACAAATAGGCATTTACACACACACACACACACACACACATACACACACACACACATGCATGTACAAAAAAAAGAAATGAACATCAAGATGCTGCCTCAGAGCAGCTGGATGGCCCACATGCATATTTGTCAAAATATATTTGTAGATATTGCTAGTCTGTAAGAATATGAATGCACAAATGCAGTATACTGAATCACAAGCTGAATTGCATTCACATTTAAATAATTAGTCAACATAAGTACTATGGTGCAAACAAGAATCTTAATGTTTTTAACACAGATTTTTCAGTGTCATCACCATGGCTAAATGTGATAACATTCACTTCGTAAATGCTGAGTAGTCACAATGCAAGAGATTTATTTCCCTTGATGGGAGAGCAGGAGACAGACATTAGCTAATTGCATGAGGCTCCCACCCACTGTGGGAGACTGAGCCTTTCTGAGCTCTATGCTTATAAGGAATGTCTTGTTCATGTCAAAGCTTATCTACCCTCTTTTCAAAAGTCTTTACTTTTTTGTTTACTGACAGGGAAACAATTTGTTTAATCAAATGCAGCACTCTGTGGCTGAATGTAGATTTTGTAATGTTTATCCCTAGTCTGCCTTTGAAGATCTTTTAATTTTCATGACCTTTGGTAACATTTGTCTCATGTAGGGCAAAAACCACTTATGTTTATGATTATGTTTTGCACTTTAAATCTAATGTTTAATTTTTATTTCACCTTTCACCTTCAGTATAAAAGCACAGTTAGTCTTAAGGCTTTTGGTATATCCTTTTATTTTATATAACTAAGCTCTGGCACCAGTTTGGGTGCTTTCTTCTAAATGTTTTCACTAATGGCTATAAGTTTATATGGAGACCACATGTGGTTTGTAGATTCAGCCTGGGCTATTACTAAGCTTGTATGTGCAGCTTTAAAACTTGCATTGTTTGTGTGGTTGAAAATTGATATTATTACTCCTAATGATCAAAATTCAATCTGTTCGATCAATATATACCCAAATCCCTACCTTTTTTGCCCATCTATTTTTGAAATTTTCAAGGGAGAACCATGCCTTATGTCCAGTTAAATCCCTTAGAGATCCTTTTGATTTCGCCAGAGATGCCAGAGAAATAATTTTATTTTATATTTTTGGTGCTCTTCGATCTTTGAAATCCCTTTCAGGTTTTTCATGCAAATGTCTTTGCATGAGTCAAGAAAATTACCTTGTAGGCCTATCTTAGTGCCTGATATAAGGAAAATGGCCTTTACTTTAGTCTTCCTCAAAAACCTTTTGTTGGAGAAAATCAAGAAAAGGGGTCTTGGCACTCTTCTTCCATCTTCATGAAATAGGACATTAATTTAGATGTGATGGAGCTAACCTATGTGGCTATGGAGAGTCCTTCTCCTAAAGAGCTGGATTCAAGTATTTCTTTGTTTCACCAGTGAAGATATTCAAATTTTTGTTTTCAGTCTGATTTTAGAGAATTTTCTCCAACTCTCCTCCTTCATGTGGGTATGATCCCATGCTTACAGGACAGGTTGCAGAGGAAAAGAATATAGGATTTAGAGGTTGAAAAACCTTTTCTGTCTCAGGTAGTGTCCCATGAGCAGTTTTTCTTGTTTTTCTTGCCCTTCCTAGCTATCCCCTCAATTTTTGAAAATATTTTTCTCTGCATTTTATGACCACCTTGAGTTGGTTCTGAGATTTGTGAATTGTGAACTCTGCATGACTGGGAGTAGGTGGGATGGTGAAGTTGAATTGGTGGCAGTCATTGCTTGGCTGAGAAAGAACCCTGTTAGTTGAGCAAAAGCCTCAGTGATCCAAGGATTGATTGAAAAGGTTGAGCAAAAGAGAGCTCCCTCACCAATTTGATGAGGGTAGCAATGATCGTAACTCAATATTCCCGTATATATATCTCAAGCTTACAAGAGTCCAGTGTGGAGAGAAAAGATTTTTCAACCTTCAAAACTTAAATTTTTTCAACTTATTTAGAGGTGAAAGAAATATATAAAGTCCATTAGTTGTGCTTATGAATTAAAACTTAACTGTTCTTAGTGAAGAGAAAACATATCTTCCAGATTGGCTAATTCTTAGTATGCAATAAATGTAAATTTTTTATTTATATGCTAATGTGCACAAAAATCTATCAGAACCATTAATTTTCCATATGAATCGGGTGTTAAGCATTTTCAATGGTGGAAAAAACATGATAATCACTATATTGGCTAATCCTAAGTATGGATGGCAGGGGCATGACAGTGGACATTATGAGCAGCAGTGGGCACCAAGGGCAGTGATGGGGACCATAGATGTAGTAAATCCTTTTGAAATGCATAGTCACTCACAGTGGTCACTAGCAAGTTACGTACAGGACTAAGATATGTCTATGCAATTCATGACTCATTCTTTGTCTGGGCTGCTATTTATGGCCAGCTAAAAGAGCCTGCAATGAATATGGAATTCTGCTTGTGGTGGGAAATTGTGTGTGTAGATTGAAGTCCATAGCACCATGCAGTATAACAAGATTGATATCCATAGCATCAAAAGGGATGATCTTTTAATACAATTGCTCTGCATAAACCTATCCTAATAGGTTTCTTAAATCTTTTGGGGTGATTTTCACAACAGTTGCAAAGGTGGGTGCTGTACAGTAGTTGTAGGCCTAATTCTCTCACATACATTTGAAGGATCCCATGCTTCTTTCACTGACTAGAGGCATGCATATGTGCCAGATGTCACCTTTAACTGGAGTAAGATGGGCTCTAATCCTGCTACTACATCTGTCTTTTCTCCTCATCTTACCACCTTAGAGGTCCTTTCCTTCAATTTTTGACTAGGTTCAAGGAATTGACTTTTTTCCTACTAGTTGGTAGTTTTGAAAGTATTTTAATGTGATAGGGGTTCTGACTGGTACATGGGCTGCATGGTGGTGGTAGATACAATTACATGAGTCTTAACCTGTGATGAATGGGGGACAGGGATTCCTAGGAGTTGGATAATTGGAATGATATCACCAATCAGTGAGTTTGGACTCTCATTTCATAGTAATTACAGGGCTTATCTGCAAGAAGAATTTTTTATCCCAGAGCACCCATTTTAAGGCTGTAGTTGCTGATCTTAAAAAATCTTTTAAAATTTTTTCTACTTTTGTTTTTAATGTATTTTTTTTTAATATTAGCTGAAATGGCTCAGGCAGCTGAGGCCCTAATCATATAATCATAAGCATATATTGTATATATATTATATCATGTGAGTTACTTTGATATTACTTGGTGATGTTGATTTGAAATGTTTTGTATCATTATTCATATGGTAATTTGAAGGTTTTGATTTTCACTTTAGTACATTAGTATGCAGAACTCATGTATCACCCTGTTCCAAGGAAGAAATTCCAAAAACCAAAAAGCTTTTACTGTTTTCAGAGGAAAATATCGAAATACCTACAGTATGATAAATAGATTAATTTATCATCTTTTATTTGGACTGTCATAGATAAGATTAATTCTGTACTGATTATTGTACTGTAACATTCTGAAATTTTGTCTTAAATATGAAAGTCTATAGATGTTATATTATTCTGGTACTGGTTTGATGATACTAATTTTAATTTTCAGATTGCAATTCCCAACAACACTCGCTTACGATGTGTTGGTTGGAACAAAGACCAGGGATACATTGCCTGCGGTGGTGATGAGGGTTTACTAAAAGTGCTCAAGCTGGAAGCAGGTTTGTACATAGTGAATTTAAGTAATTATGAGATTCATTTACATTTTTCTCTTCAGGGTCAGTTTAGCCCTCATGCCATGAGAGAAATGTCTTAGACTCATGGGGATTAGAAACCTCTCAACTCCCTCTCTTACTTGTAAGGCATATACTTCTCACCCTTTGTTAATCACCTGCTTAGCAGTTGATGAAATGGATCAGCTTGAGTTTTTCCTTTGACCAATCACCTTATTATGTCTCAAATGCCAGAGAACAGTATGGCTGCTTCACTCTTAGTATGATTATAAAGGTTGTGTGTTGTTCATAAACACTACTGACAGCATTTGCACACTTAGTTTGTTTATTCAAGATGTGTACATAGGATTTACCCAATGGGAACTTACTACATATATAGCTTTCCATATCTTCACCAACTGTCAGTCTCTCCATTGTTTATGCAAGTCTTTTGTTTACCTTCCTACCATCAATTTTTCTTCATAGGCTAATTGGTGTTTCATGTTGTTTTCTCTTTCCTATGGAGGCTTTCAGCGGATGGTCCCATATGGGGGAGATACACAGAGGTAGAGGCTAGTATGGTATTGTCCCATAGCAACAATGTTGATTCTTACTCTGGGGTTGTACTACTTGGGGCTGATCATCAGTCAAGCCTCCACTATTAGGAGTCTATCCCCAATGACTTTGACTGGCATTTTTTTGTAGACATGTGGTTCCTATAGTTTGATCTTAGGGGGAATGAAGTTTATCTTTGCCATAGACACTATTCTCACAAGGCTAGTAATGTTGGGAGCAACTTGTTGACAGAAATCAAGTCCTAAGTCACGTTGGACTGTTTGGATTGAGTAGCCCACTAATCTAGCAGTTCCACACCTTGAACCTTGCTGTGCTCCTCTGAAACATTGAGGGAAGTGGGTCCCCTGCTAAACTTTCCATATAAAGAATGATAAGTCTATGTACAGAAGAGCTTTATTTTTGGGAGACCTTTGGTTGAGATTCTGTACCTTTCAGGGATTGTTTATGTCTTCTGATATCATCTCATTTTTCTGTGGTGATAATTGTTGGATTATTAAGGTGGATCCAAGTCAAAAGGTTTTTAGGTCTACATATATACAATTAGGTAGTTTAACCTTTTTCAGCATATGCTCACCTTAGGTAGTTTAAACTTTTTTTGACATATGTTCACTGTATAAATATTTTGATGCAATCTAAGATATATGCTTTTTCTTTGAGCTCCTGTCTTTTCAGGTAGATCATAGTACACATAACATGAAACTCTTGGTGTAGACCAGAGCCTTGAGGTGGAAGCTTAAACTTGAAATGTTGTGTACTGCAACACTTTAGAATTAGGATATGTTTTACCAACTTACTATATTGTACTTCAGCTTGACAGATTTGAAAAAAAACAAAATTTTTTTTACTTTTATAATTGTGGAGTCAAGAAGGATGTTTCCTTTCAGTAGTATAGTTTATCATCTTATTGTAGGCATTTGTGTACATAACATGCATAGTTTAATGATGTTACAGCAGAGAACTATGTAATTGATAACCCACCAAATGGCAAAATACATTTATAGTGCTCACTGGTAGTGCAATACTTAGTGCATCCAAGGGCACTTTTTGGAGCACAGTAATTCAGGCACTGAAGGTAGCCATAGTGCCCTTCCTCCCTCTCAGGAAACCTTAACCCATCCCATCTCACTTCAGCAGGACTTAAAGCCCACATCACCATATTTTATTACATTATGTTTTTCATTAATTAGTGAGTGAATATCATCTAAATAAGGAGTGTGATGATATATATGGGTGGCAGATTAAATTGTTTCAGGTAAAGTGTAGTCAATCCATAAGGGTTAATTAGGGAAAACTTTTGGTCAGGAATGTAACTCCCCATATAACGATAATGGTTTGACCTAGGATGGATTTGAAATTTTTTTTATGTTGAAGGCTCCAGTCATGAACAAGGTCCTCATTGAGGCCAGACCTTAATTGAAATATAAAGAATTATGAAACGGAAAAAGAAAAGACAAGGGAAAGTAATTACGAATTTTTGAGAAAGTGAAAGACCTGTCTTTTGAAATGTGCAAGGTCATAGTTATTAGGAAAGACATAGGAAGGTAGAGAGTTTCAAAGCTTCAACGTGTAGGGAAAGAAGCAGGTATCAAAACGGCCCACTCCTGAGTTGCTGATGGCCACACAATAATCATGTGACGCAGCAGCTTGCTGAGTATTGCGTGGTCTAGCTAGTGATGGAGGCATACAGGCAACCAGTTCTCGGGAGCAAAAACCAAAGTAATACCTATAGAAGAGGAAAAGTGAACCAACATTGCTGCGTAGGGCAAGAGGGTCAAGTTTGGAAGTTAGCCTGGAACAGTTTATGTCGGACTGCTTTTGACTCAACTCTGTCAAATAAGGAAACAGTGTTAGAACCACCCCAAATGTGAGAGCAGTACTCCATACAAGGATGAATTAATCCCTTATATAAACGGAGCAACTGTTCAGAAGAGAAAAAGTTTCGACATCTAAACAGGACACCCAGTTTCTTAGAGGCAGACTTAGCTATTCCCGTAATGTGGGGTTTCCATAAAAATTCCTCGTCAGACTATCTATTTTGGGGAGTTTGTGTAATACCCCTAATAATAACCTTTCATTGTTTTCATTTATTTCAACCCAAGTCGATTCTGTAATTTTTATTACTTTAATGTCACTCCTGTTACAGCTTTCAATATTATCCCTAACATAAAGTGCTACCCCACCTCCTCTCCTATCCTTCCTATCAGTTGTATAAAGTTTGTATCCATTAATCTAAAACTCTGACAATAGATCCTTGTCTTCTAATTATCGCCCGTTTCAGTTAAACATACAATATCAATAGATTCGGTGCTAACCATCGCCCTCAAATGATTCATCTTATTTAAACTCCTACAATTTGTATAGTATACATGAAATCCTTTATAACTTCTTACATTACCTCCCTTTCTTTTCTTGTATTTCTTAATACCTCCTTGACTAGGCTTTTCATGGCATTTATGTCCCTGACCCCTGTCCCTCGTAAAAAAGACACCACTGAAATCTCCATTTCCAAACGCTAGCAAATTGAACAACTCTCATCCTAGACATATGCACCCAGTCTCTAGCATACATAGAATCCCTGCCATAGAAGGAGTTCTATTGGTCTAGGAAGGGGGCGCCCCTCCCCCTGCAATATGACGCCAACCTCAAGTTCACATCAATTGCCCGAGTGAGCCACTCCCCACCTACCCCCCACCTTGGCAGGACACCACATACGATAGGGATTCCTCCCTTTTGCCTAATTTCATTTATGGCCTCCCCATATTTGCCTAACATCTCGCTCCTACACTTGGCGACAACATTGTTCCCTGCACTCAGGCAGATACAAGTAATGGGTTTGACTCCATTTCCGGACAAGATGTCGTCCAGCCTATCTACTACATCACCTATCCCCGCCCCAAGGTAACACACCCTCGGCCTATTTTTTCTATCATTATCACAAAAAGCCCTATCCAAATACCTAACCTGGCTGTCCCCGACAACTAGAATTTTACCTTGGGGAAGGGATTTGGCGTATGCCTCTCCTTTTTCCTCTTCATCTATTACCTCATCTTCCCCTGTCCCATGTACTGGCGGCGAAAAGCAATTGCAGCATTGTAGCTGTCTTGATGGTTGGGTGGTTTTCTTGAGCCTCATACCAAACCCCCGACTGGCCGCCACTGTCCAGCCCGAACCACTGTTCTCAGCCGATCCACTGGTATCTGCCTCCACTGAACTGCTATTCTCTTCAGGTGGTATACAATGTACGACATCCGAGTTTTCAAGCTCAGAGCGAAGATTAGAATTTCCCTCTAACTCTGAAATCCTCCTAAGGAGGGAATCCATACCGCAGAAATACACTTGAATATATATAAGA
>JAYMFT010092506.1:0-13984 GCA_038088735.1 Panulirus argus | reverse complement strand
TGTATGCGGGGGGATGGGTTTTTCTTCGTCTGTTTCCTAGCGCTACCTCGCTGACGCGGGAAACAGCGATCAAGTATTTATAATAATAATAATGAAAAATATACATGAGCCATTTTTAGGCAGTTTTAAGTATTTTTCACTTGGTAGTTTTAAGTATTTTTAACAAGTACTTTGTCCATAGTGTGTGATACAGCACATAACTTGTTTATTGAGTCACTAATTATTTCATATTACAGCCTTTCTTGTGTATGAGAATACATCCATGTTCCTCTGTATATTGGTTGCTCTCTTTATTACTATCTGTCTGTAAATTTAAAGTTGGAAATAACTTTACTAGTACAGTTAAAAATATCCATATCTTTAACTTGATGGTCCATCAGTAGTTCATACCAACAATTTCATGTAGTGATTCTTCAATTACCAGGTTTATATAACGTAAATGTCGCATTGTTTTAAGAGGCTATGACAAACTTTGCCTTCTAACTGTAAGAGCAAGGTTCTGCCTGGCTTCTTGGGACAAATCATGGAAAACATTTCCCCATCATACATTTCAGTTATGTAATTACCTATTTGTACTATATAGGGTGGGAGTTTTACTGGGGCCTCTTCTCTTGAGCATTCTTTATGATACAGCTTCCTATATGCTGTCAGTATTGACCATGTCTACAGTCATTTTATTCCATTTATCCACCACTCTTTATAGTATAGAGATACTTCACATCTTTTTACTGATTTCTAGTTTAAGTAGTTTTGTGCTTACTTTCATGTTATGTCCTAAGGTTGTTCTATCTCTCCATCTCTTGAACTGTTCACTTTCTACATCATTGATATTCTTAGAATCTTAAAGGTTGTGATCAGATCTCTCCTCACTCTTCTTTTTTCTAGTTGGGCAAATTTAATAATGCAATCTAGCCTTTCCCTTGTAACTCAGCTCTCTTAATTCTGGTACCATCATTGTTGGTGTCCTCTGGACCTTCTCTGTTAAATAGTTATGCTTATTTAGGTGCAGTGACCAATGCTGAGAAGCATGTTCTAGTTTTGGCCTTATGTGTAATGTGAACAGCTTTCTAAGTAAATACGTATCCAATAAGTTGGGTGCTGTTCTAATATGAACGTGCTAACAGTGAAACTCTATCTGTTTTCCTGAGGTGGGACTCTGGTGACAATTTAGGTGACTGCACACTGATTGTAAACCATTGCCACACCATTTGTACTAACAAGTTTTTGAGCATTGCAGTTCAAAATGCAGTTTCATGGAAAATCATGTGAAGTTTAACCTTATCCCCCACTTTATCCTGAGTGCCACAAATCTTACCTCTTAAAAGCTGGGATATGCTGTAGATACTGCTGGGGTGCCAATCCTGATTTCACCTTTCTTCAACTATTTCTCTTCATCAGGTGTGGTGTTGCTTCCCACTTTCTCCTCATCGAGTATTATTGTGGTCCTATGACTTGAACCTGCAGTATGCTATGGGCTATTTCTTCCCACAGTTTCTCAGTAGAGACAAGCCACACAAGCATTGGCTGTTATTTTACCTTTTCTTTCCTTGTAAAGTTAAGCTGTGGAATTCCTTGTCTTCCTTTGTCTTTCCCTCATCCTATGTCCTTTTCATCATAAAGAGTTGGGTCAACAGACACCAAATGCTTGTGTAATTTTTCCCTTCAAAATACTATTCACTTTACCTGTCTGTCAACACAACCACAAATTGACCATACTTTTATCCATGCCACATTGGTTACTATTAAAGTGAACTTTTCCAAGGTCTGTTTGCTTACCGTAACTGCAAGGGCTCCAGTAATATACAGAAATGCACTTATCAAAGGATCTTGCTTTGTAAAATCCATGCTCCTGTTAAGAAAGTAGATTGTGAAACACCTTGTGCTTAAGGAAATTGACAGTCTTATTAAGAAAGCCAAATGATCGGTGGGGATGAAATGCCTGGGGCATCTATATAATACAGATGTGTATTAGGGCAAGTGTTTGATTGCTTCTAGGTTGTGTAGAATGTCCTTTCAAAAAAGTAAGCTCCAGAATTAACTGTATCATTGATTTTGTGCATATTGTGTGTAATGAAATGGGAGTAATTGAGGAATTGCAAACCTGTCCTTGAATTAACTGTGTAACTGTGATGAAGCTACATTAGCTGCTAACTTTCCAGTTGATCTCTAATTGACAGTAGGTTGGTGCTTATTCAGCAGTACTACCATGAGACCACAAAATTTAGTGAAATTATGAAAATTGGTTCTTCACTCAGTTCAGTCAATAAACTTTGAAAAATTTTGTAAAATTAAAAAAACAGAATCTTACTCTTCACTCAGGAAGCTGTGATTGAACCTCTTGCATTTGCATGGTATCTACCAAGTGAATATTTCATTTGTCAAGAAGCGGGCCAACTTGTGGCATCTTGTGGTGAGCACTAGATGCTACTGCTGCTGGCTGGGTCCATGTAATATCTCTACATAGGAAACCAAAGATATGCCTAGAAGACCACCTGTATGCCATTTGAGATTGTACTCTTGGACAGTTCTCCAAAAACTGTCCTGTCAGTGATGCTAGGAAGTTAAAAGATGCCTTCAATTTTTAGCTATGATAAGCTTAGTGGACTATAAATTACACTTTGTGTTGATAGCATTTTGATTGTGAATTGTTATTGCTGATGGAGGCCATTGTAATGTGTTATAGTGAATTTTTCCTGCTTATATTACACCAAAACAAGCCAGATATATGCTTTGGAACTATTATCCTTGGTTTTCTCTATTAGAGCCAAGAATTGAAATTTCAGAAACTCATAATCCATTTTCTCTTAATTGAACAGTGTGTTGTTACGGTGTTCACATTTGGAATAAAGGTGCCCTGTGGTCTCTTCATTCCTTCCCTAGCTATGGGTGCCATCATTGGGCGACTAGTGGGCATTGGTATGGAGCAGCTAGCTTAGTGAGTATACCATCTTCCACAGGAAATTTTGTGTGAATTAGATATATGGATTTGCTTTTGACAGATATTTAAGTTAATTGATACTATCATAGAAGGTATGATTTCTTGCATGTTTTTGTGTTTCTAGATTAGTCCCATGTATTTACCACATGAATATCACTTTGATAGTTTTGTTCATGGTGTGATTTCTTGAGTGCCACATTTATACTTATCCAGTTTATATTTCAACTCATCATAGCAGTTGTTTTGCTGAGATTAAGGCTGCCTATCTGTTGCCTTCATAGTTAATTCCGTTTATCTCAGTCAGTCTGGTAGTTTTATCTAGGGATTGATACCGCATTTCATGTGTCTATCTCCAAGGTACTTTAGCCATATCCAAGGTTAGACTCCTTTTGTTTTGTGTGTACAGTAATCCTGTTTATATCTGCATCATGTCCAGTATGATGGTTTGGCCTATGGTTTAACTCCTGTGTATCCTCTGTAATAGTCCTATTATTATATCCTCCAAGTTGCTGTGAGAGTTTTTGTCTAGGGAATGACTTATTGTATGTTGCCTCTGTAGCAGCCAGCCTTGTGTTTATGTCGTCTTTAAGGTACTGTAGGTAAACCTTTTATTTTTTTGTGGTTAGGACTGGAAAAATGAGTACAGAAAACAAGGAGGTTAAGAAATGAAAATGTAAAGCTTAACTGTTAACAAGAATCCAGTAACATGCTGAAGGATAAAAATGAAGCAGCACAATGTGAAATTGTGGTCATACTGAGGCACTTGAAGCATGCATTAATAAAGGTTGCTACAGAGGAGTGTGGAAGGGTAAGAAAAGGTTGTGGAAAAAGAGGAACAGCATGATGGATTGAAGATTTAAGGAATGTGGCTAATAAGAGAGTTTGGAAAAAGGTTAGTCATAGGAATTAATGATGGATAAGATTATAAAATGAAGTGCTGATTACGAATTAAAGGAAAACAATCGAGCATCTGTGAAATTAAGAATGAATGAAGATCTATGGGCTGTTGCAAGATGATAAATGGGTTTAGAAAGAAGGTTTGTATGGAAAATGAGGGTATACTAGTTAAGTTTGGAAGATTGCTTTTGATAGCGGTTGAAGTTTGTAAGTGGAGAGGGTACTGTACTTTAGGAAATTGATTAGGGTGATGGTATGAATTATTGGTATTGGAACTAGTATTAGAGGTCAGGAGAGTGTCGAATAAGTATAGGGAAAAGAAGACATTGCAAAGAAAGTGAGAGCATTATAGCACCTATAAGAAAAAAGAGACAAATGCAAGGGATTTATTTAGGAAAATGATAAAATTCATTGAAGCTCTGGTATTTAGGGTAGGTCAGAATAATATAAAGTGGGATGTGAAATGTAAAAAGTTGTAGTAAAAAAGAATTACTGAAGTTTAATGTTTTAGTGAGATGAGTGGTAGGAAATATAAGTAAGTGTTTCAGATGGAGCATTAGACATGAGAGTAGCTTTGTTAGTGGTATATCCATGAAAATTGTGTAGGGAAGTTAGTGCATGGGCTATCATGTTATGTATTGGATGATAGTGATTTATGACAAAGAACAAAAGACTTTCAATTAAAGCTACTTTTGAATGATTAGTTTATTGTCTAAAGAGTGATCTATATTGTTAGAATGTTTGATGATGACTTATCTTTACAGTCACAATCAGGAATGGGCAGTGTTTGCTGGGGAATGCAGCACAGGAGAGAACTGCATCACTCCAGGCCTTTATGCTATGGTCGGGGCTGCTGCTGTGCTTGGTGGAGTCACTCGCATGACTGGTAATAATTACATTATCATTTGCCTTGTATATAGATATTGACTTACATAATTGGTTGTATTTAAACATTATTTCTGTAACAGAACTTCAATTTTGTAAATAAATTTTGATAACATAATAACGTCCCATGAATTAGATGTGACTTCACAGTTCCTTAGTTAATTTCAGGAAGGGGAGCAGTGTTTCATATTTAGTTTTTTTTTTTTTTTTTTTTTTTTTTTTTTTTTTTTTTTTTAAGAAGGATAGTATATAGGGCTAAATTGTTTTCTGAATTTGTTGATAAGATACTTTATTAAACATTCTGTTGTTGTGTTTAGTTATGACTTAGCATAATAAGGTATGGTTTACCTAAAGAAATCTTAAAAGTGTATTATATGACTTTGGAAGTTGAGGACTGGAGATACTCCTCATGTGTTTAATTATTTTCCAAAAGTAGTAGGAATAGAGAAAGAAGCTAAAATAGAATTTTCCTCAAAGGCTTGGTTATCTGTGTGCTGACGTACTTAATGTTTCTTTGCAGTTCCCTGTCATGAGTGAGTGTAATTTTGTTTACCTAAATAACTGTAATGTGTTGATGATTAAGGACAATATCCATACAATGTTTTGTGCACATGAGAACTTTGCTAAATTTATTAATAATTTGATGTCTCTGAAAGTAGGACTTACCCCATGATTATTTTATATCGATATAGTGTCACTGGTTGTGATCATGTTCGAGCTGACTGGAGGTGTGCGCTACATTGTGCCACTGATGGCAGCAGTCATGGCGAGCAAGTGGATTGGGGATGCATTTGGTCGTGAGGGTATCTATGATGCCCACATCATACTTAATGGATACCCTTTCCTAGAGTCCAAAGAAGAGTTCAGCCACACTACTCTAGCACATGATGTCATGAAGCCTGGGTGAGTTGTTATTGGACAAACTGTTGTCCTGCAAACCATTCTGGAATTCCTTTTTCATATACAACTCTAGTTGAAAGGGCAAAGCAGTAATTTCTTTTATTAAACATTTCTATCAATCTATCAATATTTCTGACACCTGTTCCCTCCTGGAACTCTCTCAAGAGGGTGGCCTTGGCAGTAGGTAGAGTATTCATAATTAATGACCTCCAGTGCAGCTTCTTTACTTGTAGTGCCTTACCGTAACAGGCTACTGGCAGAAAGCACCTCCAGCACAGTGTTTGCAGAGGCCCCTACCAAATGTTCCTACTGATTGCTACTACCTAATGTTCCACCTTAATGTTTCTACTGACTACTACTGCCTAATGCTCCATATGAATGTTCCTACCTACAACTTCTACCTAATCTATCCATCTATCTATATCTCTGACAACCAGAACTCTTTCATGGGGGTAAATATGGCAATAGTGTCTCCATAACTGGTGGACTCCAGTGCCGCTTCTTAGCCTGTAGTGCCTCACCCTTAACAGGCCACAAGCAGAGGGCAATTCTAATGCAAAATCTCATTGTAGGTACCCATGGGTAGGTAGGAAGTCTACCTAAAATATCAGTACAAAACACTAACGTGTTTATTAAGAGAGCCTAACCAATTCCTTCATAGACCACACTTTATGCATTCAACTTATAGTGTTCCATACCACAGACATATTGATTTTATTCTTGTCTTCCTCACTGTCATTGTACTTATAAGGCCTTTATCTACTTAAAATTTTTTTTGAAAATTTATAAATGTAGCATTCATACCAGCGCTACACATAAGAGGCTCATGTGCCACTCCTTCTATGGTATTAATAAATCCCTTTAGTATTTCCATTCGTCTTTAATACTAAGGCATAATAACTTCATCTGTGTATTGTTTGGCAGTCTTTTCTGTAATCACAAATTTTTTACAACCATTGCAAATAATATAAACACTTCATTGAAGCAGTTTTCTTGTATCAGTGTAAATGTATATTTATATCTCAAGTCTCAGATGAAAAATTTTGCTTTGTAGATAGAATGTATATCCTGATCTTTACCCTCACTGTTACCTTTGCTGTTCTCCACAGGAAAAATGAGTCTTTCTATGTAATAACACAAGATAGTATGACTTTGGATGATGTGGAGCAGCTTCTTCGAGAGACAGACCACAATGGGTTCCCTGTGGTCGTGAGCAGGCAGTCTCAGTACCTGGTTGGATTTGTGGCTAGAAGAGACTTAAATATAGCAATTAGTAAGTAGAGGGTTATAAGTTTGCTAATTGATATATATTAAGAGCCTCCTGTTTTATTATAATATGGACACTGTGCCAGACTGGGTAGAAAAAAGGGCTTGGAGGCAAAGTTCCCATGGCTTTTCCTGTGTACACTTTAACCCAACCTGTTAATGGTAAATGCCATGTTTTCAAAGCTAAAGTGTAGAACTCAGGTTCCACTGGATTTTAACCCATGACTTCAGACTGCAGAACCAAGATGGAAATCAGCATTGTTTCTTTACTCAGGTGCCTGTTAGGGCAGAGATGGTTATGTCCAAACAATATTGTACGGACTGGAGTCCTAGGCCTTGAATGCTGAAGGAAAAAGACGGGCATCTTCGCTTTTACAGAATCCAGCCACAAAGCAGATATCATCACACTGATAGGGAACTATTTCAGTCCTCACTTTATTTAGAATTTCCATGCCAATATCTTACCACACTACTGTATGGTTTTGTTTTCATATTTTTTTCATATCTTTTTCCTGCTGGCAATTGAGTCATAGTGAAAGTTGAGCTAGAGCTCAGAAAGTGTGTGGACTGTGGATGGAGTTCAGAAATATATGCCATGTGCTTATGGAAATTTTCAGAACTTGCTTTACATACTGGAACTGATTGACAAGAGTAAACTTTTTACTGAAATGTAGTAACCATATATATTCAATAGAGGACTTAGTATTATGTACATTTTGTTGGGATAGTGTTGTTTTCAGTATATATTTTCTGCAGATCAAGCTAAGAAAAACACAGAAGGTATAGTAGGAGATTCCATCGTGTTGTTTACAGCCTCAGTACCATCCCCGTGGATGGGTCCTCCACCTCTCCGCCTTCGCAAGATTCTGGACTTGGCACCAATCACTATCACTGACCAAACACCAATGGAGACAGTGGTAGACATGTTCAGAAAGCTTGGATTAAGGCAGACTTTAGCTACACATAATGGGTGAGGACTTACTTTCATATTTTGTAACCATTATTCTAAATCCACTCTGCCATTTGTATTTGCAGGAGGAGCTTCCCAGTTGTTTCATTCAGATGTGTGTTAGTCTCTGTTGTAGAAGACATCTTTGCTTCCTCACCTTCTGCACACACACATCACTATTTAAGATGGCACTACATACTCATTAATGTTGATTTAAATTTTTGTATGGTTGTTAGACTATTTGATGGAGTACTTATTCCAGCTTTTTTGTGATGATGTGAACTGTAATTCTGCTAAGGTTTGCATTTTTAGAGAAATATATTTACAAGTCTCACTTTCTTAAAAACTCGTAATGTTGGTCATGGTGAAGTAACTGGGGATGATGGAAGTGGTGGTTCTGAAAATAATATTTATGTTATGTTGATGGTACATCCGATTGATGTCTTGACCATTCAGGTTGTTTTAATGGTTTTGATAACATTATATGTACTATGTTGATAATGCAAGTAAATGATGTTTGACTGAAAGCTGCTGCTAATGCTAATAGTGTTATGTTGCTGGACTATCTGAACGATTTATCTTACCAAGCAGGGAGCTGCTAGTGATGATGTTAGTGATAATGTACTGATGACTTTGGTGGTGTTGATATTAATTGCTGAACTGAATGATGTGTCTGACCCAGCAGGTAGTGGCTGGGGATTGATGTGAACTGATAACTGTGATTATATAAATGTTAATGACTCTACTGAATGACATTTAATGTTGCAGGCGACTACTTGGAATCATCACCAAGAAAGATGTGCTGCGCCATATCAAGCAGTTGGAAAGTGAGGACCCTGAGTCGGTCCTTTTCAACTGATTGCCTCGCATACTTTGGGCTCAATCACCCCCTTTTTTTAATTTATTATGTATCTTTAGAGGTATCGTTCAAAATATCTTGTCATGGTGGGCTTGTGCATTGCCCTACCAGTTGCCAGATTTCTATTATGGAATCACCCTGTTCATGTAGGTACCCACCTACTGATGTTAAAAATTGTTTCCACGTGATGTAGAGTATTCTTAAGTGGTGGAACCTTGTTTATGTGCAGGTGTACATGATGAATAGCTTAAAGATTACAGTCCTTTATTAATATATATTTATAGTTTTGTGTCCCAGATAATGTACAGACAAAGCCCCTCTTTTGTGATACTATATCACTATGTAATTACCAAATGTATAGCACTACTTATGAGGGTTAAGATGTGTCTGTATTGTGCTAATACTGGTATATATTTTTTTTGGGTGCAGTACATTGCTTTATACTATTGAAGACATTTTAAGCTTTAATAAGCAAGGCATTGTGAATCTTGGTGACTGCAATGTTCAGATGACCGTCAGTAGTCCTCTGTAGCCATTAAATATTATTTGTAGGTCTCCAGTCATCAGAAGACTGCTAGTAGTTCTCACCATCCATCATGTATCAGTGATCCAATACTGTCAGATGGCTTGTAGTTATTTTTGAGTATCTACTAGTGTTTTACAGAAATGATGTTGACTATAATTTGTCCTTTGTAGGCATCAAGTGATAGCTAATATTTGTATCCTACCATTAGGTGACTGCAAGGGGTTCCTGTGATGCCATCAGGTGTCCTTTGCTATCCCAAGGACATCTGCTAATTGTTCTCTTTTACCACCATATAACCATTAAAAGTCCTCCTGCCATCTTGTAACCATGAATGGTTTTATTGTTGCCATTTTGTAACTATTAATGGCCTAATGTTGCCATTATGTTACTATTAAGTCATCTACTACCAACTTGTAACCATTAATGGTCTACTGTTGCCGTCAGCTAACCACAAATGGTTCTGTGCAAACATCAGGCAGCAGCTAATTATCCTCTTCAGCCATCAGGTGGCTGATAATGATACTCTACAGGCATTACATGACTGTTAATAGTCCCCTTCAGCTGCATGCAACTGGCACTGGTCAGTTGACTGCTGATGGTCCTCCTCAGCTGTCATTTTACTCATTTTGGGTCTGTGCTGTCATCTGGGAACTGCTTATATTGTTTGGAGTTATCAGGTAACAACTAACAGTCTGTTACAGCTGGCAGAAAACTGCTGACAGTCCTTTGTTATCATTGTTGGTCTGCAGCCATCAGGCAACTGCTAATGGCATCTGCAACCACCAGGTTACTGCTAATGGTTCTTTGCAGTTATCAGATTACTTGTAATGGTCCTCTGCAGCCATGAAGTTACTGTTAATGGTCCTCTACAGCCATCAGGTTACTGGTGATGGCCCTCAGCAGCTCTCAGGGAGACTGCTGATGGTCCTCTGCAGGCATCATTTAACTGTTAATGGACCTGTACAGTCATCAGGTGACTGCTGCCATTAGGTTACTACTAGTGGTCCTCTGCAGCTATTGTGTGACCAGTAGTCTATCCTCTGCAATTTACCCTCTTTGAGGAGCATACTAAATAGTTGGAAATGTTAGTTGTATGTTTTGGAATTATTTGTAGATTGATTTTTTATTGCTAAATATTTGGATGTGAGATAGTGAAAGTAAATAATGCTATATGATTATGATTAAATGAACCAGACCAATCCTAATTCAATGTAAATATTCCTCATACTCATTTTTCTTTTCCCTTCTCATTTTTTGTTCCTCCTCCTCCTCCTCCTCCTCCCCGCCCCCTTTTATTCTTTGACATGGATAATTTTGTTATTTGTATAGCATGTCTGTCAAGAATGCACCCATTACTTGTGATCTTCACCAGTACTAAATCTTTTGTAGATTTTTTCAATCTTTGTGTTGATACTATACCGTATTACACACACTCGAACTATATTACTGCACAATGAAATTGCTTCTTGGATAAGATAGAATTGGGTCTTTCTACCCTCTTATAAAGGGTTCTGAAGTAATTTTGGTAATATTGTCTGTGGATAAGTTATGGAATTCATTTGCTGCAATACCTATTTGCTGCTTTTCTTGTATATTTTATCCCAAGGGCTGTCTTATCCTCCCAAGTCATTATTTGCAATGACATACCATCTAGATGACTTACAGTGCAGAACCGTATCAGTGTATCATTGGTGTGTAAATACCAACATCCTTGCCAGAGCTTTAGGTGTGGGTTTCCACTGTGTGCCAGCCCCCAAATTCAGTAAAGGCTATTCTCATATCAGATTTTATTGGAAGTGTATACGTCATTTTCAATATACATTTCAGTTGTTTCTGATGAGGCTGCCAGATACTGGTAGGTGTAGAAATACTCCGTGCCATTGCAATCTCTGTTGTCATGGGTGAAAAAGATTGACATATTTTCAAAACAAAATACAGGTGATTTATGAATGTACACATTTAAGACTTTTGTGCATGTGCTTATGTATGTGTGTATGTCTCTGCATGTTTCATGGGGGTAGGGGGCATGTGAAGGTGTCCATGTATGCATACAATTATGCATTCCTGTGTGCATGATTCTAGACTTTTTAACATATTTATATGCAGATGCCAGATAGTTCAACAGGTATGTAATCCTGTTTGATTAATGTTAAGCAGACTTCTGAAATATACAAGCTGAGTGTAGAGTGGGTAGGAAGATGAGATGTAAGATGGAAAGACATTTGGGGTGCTGCTATTATGGATGGTGTGCAGAGATATATGGTGGCTGTGGTGCTTTTAAGGATTCTACACACAGCATAATGATGATGAAAGGGGAAATTTATATATTAAATGCAGCTAGTCAGAGAGGAGGAAAGAACACTAAATGCTAAGTTAGACAAACAACCTTACACTTGAGCAACCCAGACAATCTGTATCTTAATTTCCCTAAGGTCACAATGTAAATTTGATGCACATTGAGCATTAAGCTAGCTTTGATTGAATTACAAGATGGTACAATAGAATATGTTGTGTTACATCTAGCAATAATAGCAGTGTCTGCAAGAATTTAAGATATTTCCACATTTTATTATTTGTCTCGGAGCTTATCTTAGTCCTAATTATTTTGGAGACGGTGCAGGTGTTGTAATTCAAACATGCCCAGTAAGCTTTTTGTATTATTATTATTATTATTATTATTATTATTATTATTATTATTATTATTATTTATTATTATTATCATTATTATTATTATTATGTAATCTCATAACCCCTTTTATGGGGCTCCTACAACTCCTGAGACTGCACTCCATGTAGGAGCAGGGAAATGGACTCAATTGGAGTAAGGAGGTCCTTGACAAGACTACTCCTTTCCGTCCACTGACGATGATACAGCCTTGCCGAATGTGACTTCTCGCTTGCAATGTCACTGCTAGTAGGTGGAGTCCAGTTAACACCCTTTGTTTTGTATACATATTGGCAAATATTACTCGTCCCTTATTTTTCGTCATTCTCAACTCCTCTTTAGTTATTTGCTTTCTTATCCAGCATATACTGGAAGATTTAAGAACATTGGTGCATGTCAGCTTGGCTGTATGTTTTAATGTTACTGGGTTGTAAGTCTTGCTTTGTTCATTTTGGTCAGCTCTTCTGTTTTCTTGAAAACTTTTGTAGTGTTTTGATTGATACAGAAAATTCAGATGGTGAATAATTACAGGAAGTTACCAGATATATCCAGAGTATTTTTGGGTGACTAGATTTTTTTTACCCATTATCAACATTTAAAATTATATTTCGCATCAACAGTTTGGGTCTTTAATGGGATATTTACTTGTTAAAAAATAAATCACAAATATTTTCATATGTAATGTTATGAAGCTTAAATATGTACTGTAATTTATACAGTTCAGTGGTTTTCCTTAGGAAGTCAAACATAAGAATATCACACTTGTCACCAAATTTACAGTTATCAAGATATCACTATTTTTTTAAAAGTTATTTACTAAGATAGCAAGCTTGATATAAAGAATGAGGAGTAAGGTTACGTTTTAATGGAGCACTGCAGCAATGCTTGTGTGAGTGCAATGGTGGCAAAGTTGCTAAGTAACACACTAATGGTATGTTACTTTTTAATGCATGTGCATGGGTGAAAAAAAATCTGTTACTCCTTGTAAGACAATATATGCCTTTTCTATCAGGGTGATATCCTGTCTCTCAGTACTTTTATCATTTCCTGCTTTTAAGCAGTCACCCTCCAAAAGTTTTCTCCAAACACTCAGGAATTCAAAAAATATCACTCAATACAGCAATTTCTTCCCCCACAAACAGGGCTTTTTTTTTTTTTTTTTTTTTTTTTTAAGCTGACTCCCATGGAAGTTTTGGTAATAAAGACAAACTATGTTAATATTCAGGTACACCAACGTTTTAAGTCAGATGCTGTGTTAGACATTAGTTATCGTAAATATTATTTTATAGTTTATTTTGATATGTTTTGCGTTAGGTTGGTTGACTGCAAAAGATGTAACTATACAATGTATAGGAAGTTACCTTGTCATCTCTCTTAAGTCTGGCAGGACAGAGCTCTTAAGAGGACCATGTTCTTGCATGTCTCATTCTCTTCAAGTGGTAATTTAAATGTATTTTTACCAAAGAATAAAGGAGATGTGCCATTACCTCATTTATTGTGTGTCATTCAGTCACTCATCCCTTACTGTCTTTGGTCCCAAGGCATAAACTGTGAAGGCCTACACACAAATGTGAACAGAAATAATGCATCTCCCTTTTTGCCATTTCCTACCACAGTTCGGTACTACAAGGAACAGAACAATGGCGTTACATTCACTTTGCTGCTGTCATGTATAATGCTCAAAAGCCACATCCCATCATCTACAGCCAAGCCTAACAGACTATTCTGTGGTTTCCCCTGGTTCAGCCAATGTCCATCATATGATACATTACTCCAATTCATTCCATCCCATGCATGTCTAAAAGTATAAAAAATATACTCGCATATAAAACTATAGTTGTAAATTTTATAGATCAACTTAAAAAACACAATTCCACGTCTCTTATTGAAAGGTACTATTATTGCATATGCTGGAAGCAGTGATAAGTTTTTATCAAGGGTGTAAGGCATGTGTACAAATAGGAAAAGAAGAGAGTGACTGGTTCCCAGTGAAAGTTGGTCTGCATCAGGGGTGTGTGATGACCCCATGGTTGTTTAATTTGTTTATGGATGGGGTGGTTAGGGAGGTAAATGCAAGAGTTTTGGAGAGAGGGGCGAGT
>JAYMFT010092496.1:0-13984 GCA_038088735.1 Panulirus argus | reverse complement strand
TGTCTAGTATGTTGTGTACGTGTGACATATAGCTTTTATTTTCTAACTGATCATAATTTTTCCATTTCAGGTAAGGAGTTGGGATGCCTACGTTTGGTAAAGTTTCTTCATGTTACCCTCACATTTCGTTCGAAGATTCTGTGTATTGATAATGTGTTGTGCATATTCGTGTCATAGCCTCTGTTAGTCTGTAATAGTCAAACTGTGTCTGTCAGCATAATTTCCACATGTCAGACATAGTCACAGCTTCTGGTAACATGTCATCGATATCTTTTTGTACAAGCATCTGATACCCTTTCTGATATAACGTTTCAGGCCATAGCATCTCTTTCCCTTGTCATGTTTTGTATGATTCTGTAATAGCATGTTACAGTACACGTTTATCCTACCAGCACTTCATGCTGCGGTCATTCTGGTGCTGTCAGCATCACAGTTTTGATCAGCATATTCTTGTGTTAGGATGTTATACTGTTGCCTGTTTTTTGTAATAGAATTTGATACTTTCACATATTTATAACGACCCTGTTCGACTTTGTGACTTTTGTCAGTTCTTCCCAGTCATAGCATCTGAAGATGTAGATATCTGTGTATATCTGTTAGCCCTTTCATAGCATCTAGTGAATTCTTCAGACTGGTAAATCTTTTGTGATTTCTTGCAGTAGCAGTGTTTATTCCTTGTAAAGAAAATGTTATATAGATTGCACTTGTAGAGAGTAACGATGTCCTCCAGTATTTTATACTTGTTGTTTTGCATGTGCCTCCTTCCCTCCCTCCCCACAACTCCCCCTTTTCCCCGCAATATTTACCTAGTTAGTTGAAAGCTGAACACAGTGTGTTTAGCTCTTCACAGTGTGTCTTGAACCCATGGCCAGAGTTCTCAAGTAATAAAGTAAGGCAGACCAGTTCATTAGTGTGTTGGTTCTGATAATTACTTGATTCACCATCAGCGTAAACTTCATACGATTATGCTCTTGAAATATAGTAAGCCAAAATGATATTTGGGGTCTTACCGCTTATTCACCGAGAGTTCTTGGCCTGGGAAGGAGTCAGATACACAGGCAAAGGTTTAGGATGTAGTAGGGTGCCATTTGTAAGTGATTCATCCAGGTTTTCCCTCCCCTCTTTCATATAGCACATAGAGGAGGAAGAGGAAATAGTCTCTGAATCCGAGACTTTGATCTCAGAAACAGAGGAAGAGGAGATAATTACAAAGAAAGAGACAAAGACGGAGCAAGAGGAAGAAAAGAAGAAGGAGTCCAAGAAGAAAGACTCCAAAATCCGAATGGAAGAAGAAATAGTTGAGATTGTAGAGGAAAAGGAAGAACCAAAGAAGAAGCAGAAGATAAGTAAAGAAGAGGAAGTTATGGAAACGGTTGAGGAAAAGAAGGAGGCGCCGAAGAAAAAAACAGAAGAACCAAAAAAGAAAACTTCAAAGGTAGAGGAAACTGTAGAGGAAACCAAAAAGAAAGAGGAAAAGAAGAAACCAGAGGATAAGAAGAAGGCAGTAGAAGCCCAAAAGAAACCAGAAGAACCTAAGAAAACACCCGAGGAACAAAAGAAGATACCCGAAGAACCAAAGACAAAACAAGAGGAACCTCAAAAGAAACCCGAAGAAGCAAAAAAGAAGCAAGAGGAACCTCAAAAGAAACCCGATGAAGCAAAAAAGAAGCAAGAGGAACCTCAAAAGAAACCCGATGAAGCAAAAAAGAAGCAAGAAGAACCTCAAAAGAAACCCGATGAAACAAAAAAGAAGCAAGAGGAACCTCAAAAGAAACCCGAGGAAGCAAAAAAGAAGCAAGAAGAACCTCAAAAGAAACCCGATGAACCAAAAAAGAAGCAAGAGGAACCTCAAAAGAAACCAGAGGAAGCAAAAATGAAGCAAGAGGAACCTCAAAAGAAACCAGAGGAACCCAAAAAGAAGCAAGAGGAAACCCAGAAGAAACCAGAGGAAGCAAAAAGGAAGCAAGATGAACCTCAGAAGAAACCTGAAGAACCCAAAAAGAAACTAGACGAAGCCAAGAAGAAACCAGAGGAACCTCAGAAGAAGCCAGATGAAACAACAAAGAAAGCCGAAGAGTCCAAGAAGAAAACCTCTACAGTCGAGGAGAAGAAGGAAACCGTGGTGGAGAAAAAAGAAGAAGAACCAAAATCTAAGATAAAGAAGGAAGAGGAAAAAGTTAAAACCACAAAGGAAGTGCAGGAGAAGACCAAAAAGCAAGAAGAGAGCAAAGGAACGAAGAAAAAGGAAGAAAAGTACGACAAGGTTGATTCCATCTGGAACGATGAACCTGAGTATATACCACAGAAGCCTGTACTAAGGAAGGACTCGCTTAAACAGGAACCTGTTGTCTACACTAGGGATTCTGAGTCTGAGTCAGACGACGGAGAAGACTTAATGTCTTCCCTTCTATCAGAGTTCATCGGGGCTAAAAAGAAAAAGCCAGTCGAGTTACATTATAAACCTCAACCGCGGAAGAAATCTTTCGATGTGCCGAGAGTGGAGGAGCCTCAGCCAGCGACAAAAGAGGAATCTTTACCACAAGATGAACCGGAGGAGGAGCAGTCTGCCGCATTCACAATTAAAGAAGAGCCCAAGAAAAAGAAATCGTCCGTCGAGGAGGATGCAACTTTGAAGACGGAGAAGAAGAGAGAACCTGAGGTAAGTGAAGAAGACTTGTCACTGACCATTAAACCGAAGGAGAAGATAAAATCACCGCCTCGCCCACTTGGAAAACACGAAGTTCTAACTTCAGTCATCAAAGAAACAGACGAAGAGGAGGAACCACCGACACCCCCTCCGTCACTTGCTCCTCAACCTGAAAATGAGGAAACTCCGAAATCAAAAAAGACCCGAGAGGGTATGACGCCCATGGAGCGCTACGTATTGGAACTCTTTGGTACACCAGATGGCCAGGAAGAAGCTCCGGTAGGCAATACCGTTCCCAGATGGAGGGATGTCTTGCTCAGAGGACTTTTTAGCATTTTTTTATTATTTTTAAGAAAATATTTTTGTAGTTTTTACATTTTTTGAGAGGATTTTGTGAGAGGAACATACTTTTTTTTTTTTTTTTTTTTTTTTTTTTTTTTTTTTTTTTTTTACTCCATCTCGCCATATTTTTGGAAATTTTGCTCACAGTGAGTGAACCTAAAAAGGCCTCTAGAGCTGGAGTGTCCACTCCTCGTCCATCGTGTGGTCTGGCAGTCGTTTCCTCTTGCTCTTGTCCTTGGTTCGCTGCATCCGACGACTTCATGCCAGCTAACACATAAAATACCAAGAGGATAAAATCAACGAGCTCTAAAGTGAAATGAAATATAAAACAAAACGACAATAAATAGCACCATAGCCAAGTTGCCTTCGCAACATAAAACAATACTGAACAACCCCATTTTACTGCCATATAAACCATGTCTAAATATTATCTTTCTTTTCCAGCACAGGTTTAAGTTCTTTTTATCAGAAATGCTTTATTTTTTATTTTCCCATCTTTATTGTAGACTTGGCCGTATGTACGAGTTGTATCTCTTTGAGTCTCTCTCTCTCTCTTTCTCGTAGGAGTATGTAGACTAACTCTTTTAGTTTGTGGTAGGCAGTTACTGAGGGTTGATGGACGGTTTCTAACAGTGTCTTGTGCATCTTTCTTGCCCTACAGAAGGAGGAGGTCAAGGAGGAGAAGATGGAGCAACAGGTACATTTTATTTTAAGTTTGCTGCATTGTTTGTCACTTGTCTCAGAACCAGTAGTTTTGTTTGTTTTTGATTAAATTTGATATATAAATTTGGTATTTTATGTCAGTTTAGTACAAATATATTTGTTGATATATTTTGACACTATAATCTACATTAATAATTACTATCAGTTTTTCTTTTATTTTACACTGGCTGAAAGCTACATGATAAGATTTAATACATATTCTAAACAAACGAAAAAAATTAATGCACGCTCAATCCATTCTGAACATTATATAAAATATTCACAAACCTTTTACATCACTATAAATTTTTTTTTTTTTTACCTTGGTCATCTGTCAAATAAATGTGTGTCTTTTGCCTTTTGCATGTTGCTTTTTGCTAAAAATGTTCACGTCCATTGCTTTCCGTCTTCTCTGTGACGTCAGTACAGCCGTTCTTGTATGCATGTACTGGACACATTGACGTCACGCTTCCTGTGTCAGGTCTTGGGGCTCTCTTCTGCAATGTGTTTTGGTGATGTTTTCCTGCGTGACGTCATATGGTTCAGGATTGGACATAAGAGAACGGTGTACGTGTGTAGGGTTGTGGGGGTTTACACGTGGTTAGTGTGTACACTTGCTCTGAGGTACTCATGCTTACTGTTGTGTTCGTCTCCTGTGTAAAGGAGGCAGCCAAGGTGGAAGAAGAGGGGAAGATGCAGGAGGAACAGGTTGAGAAAAAGAAACTCAAAAAGAAGGAGACTAAGGTCGAGGAGACAGAAGAGCTTAAGAAAGTTAAACTTAAGAAAGTTGTAGCCAAAGAAGAAGAAGCAAAAGAAGAGTTTGAAAAAATTAAGCTGAAAAAGGTTGAAGCTAAAGAAGAAGTAGCCACACTAGAAGGCCAGAAGGTTAAGCTGAAAAAGGTCGGAGCTAAAGAAGAGATGGTCACTGAAGAAGCTCAAAAAGTTCAGCTAAAGAAGGTCGAAGCTAAGGAAGAGGTGGCCATACAGGAAGGCCAGAAAGTCAAGCTCAAAAAGGTTGGAGCAAAGGAAGAGCAGACCGTTAATGAGGCCCAAAAGATTCAGCTGAAAAAGGTCGAGGCCAAAGAAGAGGTGGCCACACAGGAGGGCCAGAAGGTCAAGTTGAAAAAGGTCGGAGCTAGAGAGGAAGAGGCCATCGATGAAGCACAGAAAATTCAGCTGAAGAAGGTTGGAACTAAAGAACAACAGGCCGTACAAGAAGGCGAAAAGGTTAAGCTCAGAAAGGTCGGAGCTAGAGAGGAAGAGGCCGTAAATGAAGCACAGAAAATCCAGCTCAAAAAGGTCGCAGCTAAGGAAGAGGTGGCTATACAGGAAGGCGAGAAGGTTAAGCTCAAAAAGGTTGGAGCTAAAGAAGAAATGGTTGTCGATGAGGCACAAAAAGTTCAGCTGAAAAAGGTAGAATCTAAAGAACTAAAGGCCGTGGAAGAGGGCGAAAAGGTAAAACTCAAAAAGGTTGCAGCTCGAAAAGAGGAAGCAGTTGAAGAGGGCGAGAAGGTGGAGTTGAAAAAATTTGAATCTAAAAAACTAGAGGTGAAAAAAGAGGAAGCTAAAGAAACTAAGTTGGAGCCCCTGAAGGTTTGTGAGTCTGGCTAACATGTTTGGCGCATCACTCTCACCTGCACGACGCATGTCGACGATAACAGCTCTTGTATCTTATCAATGCGTTTAAATCTTGAACTACTAACACAGAGATACAAGATGCAATAATTACCATTCTTATAACCAGTACCCAGTACTTCGAAGATGTAATTATTGAATTACCTCAACTGATCAGTTTTTCTAAATGTTCATAAAGGACTTGCCTAAATCTTAAAGACAAATACTCCTAAACCTGGAGCTTCATTCAAATTATAAAGAAAGTTTCATTCTAACATGAAAATCCATTTGTTTCAATTCAAGTCTTAATGCTGCGCTATGAAAGCGACAATAATAGAATAAAAGAATCTTAAATTAATTACGCAGAACAGGAGTTTAAACACTACTTTTTCTCAGTAAACTGTAATTATGTAAAGTGATCACCTAAGAACACTAACAAATTAAACAGTAAAGAATATAAGTTGCAGATACAATGGCTCTGTTATCTGAAGATATATGTGAGTTTTCTTCACACTGTCAATTTTCCGTTTTGTGCAAGACTGCTAATCTGTTTCCTTTGCCACCTGGGCCTGTTCAATATCTAGCTGAAGGAGCGAGACTGTGTATTTGCTTGATATTCATTAAATCTAAGTATCACATTCTTTCTTGACGGTGGTCAAGTGGTCCTCGGTCCATTGTAGTATACTGATATCTGCAATCATTGATAACACGTAGACGTCATCGTTCGGCAAATACATATGTTCGCTCTGGCAGACATGTACTCTGTTGTGTCTGGAGCCACTCGTATTAGTGGCGTCTGCTGTTCGTTGGCCAGGCAGGCAGCTCCTCCAGCCGCTCTTGCCGCCCATAACTCACGCACTAACGCATTAATATAATTTCTCTGGATGACGCGACAGTTTAACAGCCAGACCCCAAAATGCCAGTCGAGAGTAAGGGATAAGATTTAGAATTGTAACATATCGGCTTTGTGACTATTGTAAAGGAAGTCGGCAGCTTGCCGCTGGTTTCTGATTCTGTTTAACCGATCTAGTTCCACAGTATACTAAGGTGACTTACCGTGGCTCTTAAAAGGTTAAGATAAACCATTCCCGTCCACTCAGACATTGCTCTCTGGTTTGGTGCTGTGCAGTATCGGCGTGGTATACTTCAGAGCAATCGGGTCTTAAGATACAACCCCAATTAGAGCACTTCCTTCCCCTGTAAACAGTTACAAGCGACTAGCCATACACACCTGCTGTCCCACCCGTCCCTTCCCTCATAGTCAAAGGAAAATTGTGTAGATATTCCCTTCCTACCACATAGAAAAGAGAAGCTATAAAGGCCCCATTTGAGGTGGTCTCGTCATCCACGCTTACACTGTGAGTTGCTTGCCTTTCATTGCTTCCCAGTGTTTGTTTCGCCGTACTGGTCTTGCGGCTCACAACCCCAGCCATGATGTTGCAGTACGTCTTGCGATAACTACATAGTCTTACGTCATCACAGGAATACCGATAACTCGGTCTTCTCGTGTGACTGAGTTCACTGTTCAAACTCTTCGGTGTCAAGGCTTCAGAGGCCTCAAAGCCAGTACAAATTCTGTGACGTTTATTGTCTTTTCTATTTTTTTCTCGTAACATTTTACAGTGGCAGCTACTTACATAAAGCTCAAAACTGCTTTTTGAACACTTACTTTTACAAGCGACCTTCGGGACATACAGACTGCATCCATAAGACCACTTTCCTCAGAATATCAAGGGGAAAATCGTCATTATTCTTGGTGTAGATCAGTGGTGTCCCATGGCCGGTAGCCTTATCTTGTTACTGAAAACTTTTGATCTGGCTGTAACACTTGAGTATTGTTTGGACTGATACAAGTAACATAAGGCTCCACTGCATGTGCATCATGTCTTCTTTCAAAGGCTAGAGCATATGGTTAATTGTATATAATCTAATTTAAAGGGAACCTCATCCTAGTCACTCTAATATTTTTAGTTTGCTCATTGTATAAAATGTATTTCTAAAAAGTATATATATATATATATATATATATATATATATATATATATATATATATATATATATATATGCTCATTGTTTATCATAAAAGCCTTTTAGTTTGCATTAAACCATATCCCTTCAACAGTGAAAGGATATCTAAATGTTTTTCCTTCATCTTTGACAGTGTATTTCAGCCTTAGGAAATAGGATAGGCTATAAGGATTTAAGTTTGTGTGAGTGTGTGGGAGAGAGAGTTTAAGTTTACGGGTCGCGTATGCATCATTCGACACCCATTAATTCCATTCACAAATCTTTTCCCCCGTATAGGTGGAGGCTGAGGAAAAGGTAGGCAGCACGCGGACCACGCTCGCAGTACTACTGGGTCAAAGGTCATTTATAGAAAGGGGAAGGGTATATGGCTGAGGACTGGTGACCAGGCTTCTTGCGGCCGTGTGCTTGGTGAAACCTCACTGGAAAGCAGAAGATCGGGGTTAGACGCAGAGTAATGTGGCCAGTTACAGATCGACACGGATCATTGTGGCTAGACTCTGGCTCTGCAGGCTGTTGCAGTGAGACATAGTCTTGCTATGACGAGCAAGCTGATTTAGCTGGACGTGCGTACAGCTTTGGCAAGATGCAGCAAGCCTTTGTGGCTTCAGGCGAATCTGGAGCATGTCAAAGACTCTTGCAACCGCCTGAACCTATAGCTGCAAGGCGTAGGCAAGGAGAGACGCATAATATTTCGTTGACAGTATGTTCAGCATACGTACAGACTATGAAGGATCACTTCTCACTGGTTCGTTCCAACGCACCTTACGTACACTCTTCACATATTTCTAGTACATCTTCCGTCGTTTCGACTGACTTCCGGAGATTGTTTTGCTCATAAATTCAGTCTGTAATATGATTAAATTTTTGCGTTTCATTTGGTAATATCATCGTCTATTTCTCTGGTCAGCTGATCTCGTTGGAACTTGACATCACAGTTCAGAGTCTGTTGTGGCCACATTATCCTGCAGTATTCCACTGGACCGCTATTAGATGTGTATAGCATCGGCAGCTGAGACCACGAATATCACGGCCCGCTTGGCTTGTGACTGGATATGATTCGTGCCAGTCTGCAGTATGTAAGAGAGTATGGAGGGCCAAGCAACAGCTGCCGTTAGCCATAGAGGCAGTGGTGCTTGGAATCCTCGCAATTCCTTCTTACATATACAAGCATTATCAGTCCATGCCATATAACCCCAACCCTGGTGTAGGAGGGAGTCTGTAACACTACTGACCCGCCATCGCTTCAGAAGGACTCCCCATAAGAATCGAGGTTATCTTCCAGAAACTTTGTGCATTTGTTGACCGCTAGACCTCAGATCAAAGTTACTGATATCAAACTATCTCTTCTTTACTTCTGATCATCTTTAGTTGCTTGGAAATTCTGAAGCGATTTTCTTGGTGGCAGTTTTATCATTATACATTACTAATGGTAGATTAATATTCTAGGATAGTTTAAGAATGACTAGTTTTAGAGATGAAACTGCCACACTAGTTTTAACATCGTAAACAACATGACTAGGATAATACTATCATGAACTAAGATGAGTCACAAACGGTGTCCCACCAAGCTGTTCTTACCCACACGATAGCAGCACCACACAACCATTCCACTTGTTCTCTTTGTTTACTTCGGCTGGGCGACACACCGCGTTATCTAAGACGTGCGCCGATTGGTTCAGTGAGTTTGTTACGTAACAGCCCTAGTTCCATGGGCTATGTGACTGATGGCCCTGACACAGGTCAGTTTTACTAAATTTTGTAACGAATTGCGCGTGAAGTCTGTAATGTGTCTTGTGAGGCAAATCCATCTTTTAAGATAAAACAAATGAACAACTACTGGAAAGTTGATGGTTGGAAAGCTCCCTTAGCCCGGGTCAGATCCCTGTGCACGAACAGTCCTATTTGTACAAAATTATTTCCCTGGATATTTGCATGGAATGCTTCAGTACCATATTCCTTCGTACCTTAAAACATGAACCTTGATTATGTTCAGTGGTTGCAGGGGCAGTCGGCGAAATCGAAGTCTCGCAGTCTTCCCATTTGTAAGTGAATTCTTTTGTGACCACTGAAAATTGCTTTTTTTTTTTTTTACCACATTTTCAGTTTAAAAGTATCTCGTTTTCTCCAGCATCATGAACAGTAATTGCTCTCTCCCGTCTCTCCCCCTCTTTTCATGTTAATGATAAGTCTCACTCCCCACCACACCGCTCTTGTCTACACCAGACTCCTCGACAACCCGAGCAAACGCAGACTCTCGAGTCGCAACAAGAGACTGCGAAACCAACACTAGAACAGACACCCGAACACCCACACACCCCGGCGGACAGGCCTGCTGGAGTAAGTGAGCCCACAATCCACACACAGACAGTGGCCAAGACAGAAACTTCCAAACAGACACTCATGTCTGAGCCACCAGCCCAGCCAGACACTGCCGGGCCAACAGATGAGTCGCCGCCACAGAGTAAAGATACCCAGAAGGTACACATTTACCTACAGCTTTCGTGGGAAATAAGACGTATATAAACCTTGACCTTTTCCATAAACCTGTATAACCCAAATGGTGTCTCCTCTTGCGTGTGCCACTATCCTTTTTAGTGTTGCGTCAAGCTGTAGTGCCCTGTTGATAATGTCATTCCTTTTCCTTTTTTGAATTCTCTGTGAATATGAAGTACTTTTGACATACAACGATTAGTCGTTCTTGCATTTTCTTTAATTGTGATCATGTTTGTGTTTGTAATGAGATCCTTTTCCAGCAGTAATATCTGACACATGACAACATCTTAATTCTCTCTATAAATAACCCTTAAATCGTACGTGGCCATTGTTAAACAAAACACCTTAATGGTTCCCAAGGCTAATGATCATCCCGGGCACCGGCGCGACTCCCTACACCTCTGTCACTTTCAGAACCTTTCGGGAAGATTCCATTTCTATTACTGATTACGTCCCAGGGAATTCCATTTTTTTAGTTTTCGTGTTAGAAGAAAAGTATCATTCAAATGCAAAACTTGACCACCAATACGGACGGAGTCTTGAGAAAGCCAAAAACCTTTCAGGTGTTAATGCGATCATTGATGTTGGTGTATTTCGGAGCCGTGTGTGGTAGTTTCAAGGGAGTTGTAGGTGAGGGTTGGTGCCCGGTGTAATGCCAAGATACCAGAGTAAAGTTGTACCTGAAGTATTGTGTGGAACAACCAACTGACCTGAACGTCTCCACCACCACAGCACCTTACCTGCACATACCCCTCCGGACCCCACCCTGCTGAGGAGCAAGGGATGTCCTCCGAGTACTCTGAGGAGGAGGAGGAGGAGGAGGATAGTTGGGCAGGAGGATTAGACATGATGAACCTACGGGTAAGGCGAGGCTGGTGTCACCTGTGCTATCGGTAACACAAACATTACGGATCGCAGTTTCATTAGATGATGCAATATGAAATTCCTATTCTTTTTTTTTTTTTTATTATTATTGCTTGTTTTTTTTTTTTTAATTGGATTAATCCTTTTTTCCATTTTTGTATCGTATTTTTGTTAGTGTATAATGACTTCGAGCAAGTGTGTGACGGCAAGCAGGTGACTGTTAATGATCAGGAATACACGCAGGGATTGGCAGTACAATGTTCATAGGTGCACCAGAGAACGTTACCCGCAGTAGATTTTTCCTACTGGCTGCCTCCCTACCCTCCTCCCCCATACGTGTTTCCCGACCTCCCAAGGTACTGACAGGAGCTTCAAGACCCTCCTCTGTAAAGTCATTTACCCAACACACACTCCCAGGTGACGCTAGTTCTAACACCTCTGTAAGCGACCTTTATCTTCTGTAACAACCCATCATTGTTCTCTATTAGTGTACACCTATAACACTGTAACAACCTTTCATTGTTGTCCACGAGTGTACGTCTTAGAACACTGTAACAGCTTATCATGGTTTTCCATGAATACGTCTAAGACATTAGGTAGTATAAGTGTATACATATCGGCCCTCAACCCTTCGTTCACCTGATGCTTAACATGATCATTTTAAAGAGAATACTTCATTTTACAGTTTCATGACAATCATGAAAAAGTATGTTCAGTCGGTTGCTGATTCTGTCAACCCCACCCAGCCATGGGTAAGAGTTTCGGGTAAACGATGGTAAAAGGTACTCGAGGTTTACATGAAAGCATCTTGTTTGTGTTTGGGGCTGCAGTTGATTGCCTTCGTCAGCGGTAGGTATGGGCATCCAATACAGTCCCCGGGATAACTCCAAAATTATCATCATCACTTGTCATTTGTATCAATATTTACACTACAGCCTTAGCTCTAACAAAGGTGCCATTACAAGGACATTTCTTCTGTCTTCTTTCCAAATATGTATCATTGATGGCGTCTGACGTTTGGGTTGTATCGTATCTAACCAGTATCTGTGTGACGTTTATCTCCTAACCATTAACTGTTAACCCCCAGTTCTTAACTCTCTTGACTATATATCATTCAGCAGTCGCAAGATAGTAGTAACCACCTTAGTTCATGCTGCTTCCAGACTTAGAGCAGTTCTCTTGGAATGATTTAATATCTTTCAGTGTAAGCTCAGCTATATCAGTCATAACTTAGTAAAGATCGTACGCCAGATGGTAAACCATCGTCATCTTGTTTTCCTCAACAGACGAGGAAAGATTCTTTGGAAGCCAAGAATCCCAATCCTGAGGGCAATCCCGGTAACCCTCACCCTAAAAATCCGAAGAATCCCAAAGCTAATCCAGAACCTGAAAATCCAAAAGATTCTAAAAATCCAAAATTAAACGTAGGTATTTTGGTAAATGATTTAATAAAGCTAACTCGGTGATCTTCAGGCTTATGATCCAGCCCCGCCGTCTAGTGCACTTGTAGATTTTCTCTGATTTAATAACCAGGAGGAAAACTACAAACAGACTTATGTACAGGATTATAGTAGGAACTAGTTGAGACATTAGAACAGGATCATACATCTGAAGCTCCGCCCCAACTGACTATAACATGATAAACAAGCTAATCCCAGGTTGTGTTATCATCGGTTCGTTTACGTTGAGAGCGTCTCAGCAACCACCATTGGACGATGATGCTAACGCTTTCCTGATAGGCCAACATATGGGTTAATTATTATGTTCTTGTAAGCTTTATTGATGAAAAAAAAATCATGTTCGAAGAGTGAATTCATTAATATTGGTTACAGTTTTTTGGCTAACACAGTAGACTACCAAAATCTTACTTAATGTGATATAGCAGCACGAAGAGCTGATGAATAGTAACACTTCTAATGTTCGTATTTTGTTTATTTACTTTTCCTTCGTTTTTTTAGAATATTGCGTTCTATTTCTCAAACGTTAGTCGTTTCTTTTATATGATATAGTTTTAACGACCAAACCATATCTAACATTAATAAGTGTCCCACACGTTTGTTCCGTACATTTTATTTTTGTTTTAGTTCCTTGTGAGAGAGAAAAAATTAACTCTCCTAAGTTGATTATACTTTAGAAGTTCGTGCCGCTGAGCAAGTACAAGTATATTGTAATATCTTAGGAACCTTACCTTGTCTTTAGGCAAGAAGATGTCAGTTGATCCTCCGCTGTATCTGGAGGTGCATTGCTAAAGTTCCTGGCCGAGAGTTTCTTAGTTTGATTAGTTCTTCAAGGCTTATCTAATGAAGCACCTTAAAACACTCAGACACTGGCCATCACCAGTAGGATTTGTATAAGCTGAAGTGGAAAGGATGCCGCCTTCACTGTGAATGTGAACTCGTGCATCATTCTCCCTTTACAGCCACCAGCAGCTCACAGTCAAGGAAATATAGAGTGCACAAAACAACCCAGAGCAGACAGGAAGACGCCATTTTCCGGGCTTGCTACTTTTTCGACCTCCTTACACAACAGAAGACCCCAATTTTTGCTTGACTTCCCCTCAGGACTGTAAATCCATTGAGAACAAATATGGCCCTGTAATTTCCTTGAACAACCCCAGTCATTTGAAAAATTTTTTGATCGCTGCTTATAGCTTGGCGTTTATTGAATTAATGACCATTGGCACGTCGATAGACCGAAAGCCTAAACGACTAGCTAACCCATCAATCAGTCGTCATCCAGCCACAGGGTTAGATAAGCTTCCAGAAATCGTAGAGGATCAGAAACGGACATCCTTTTGCCCAAAAGATGGCTTAAGGTTCATGAAATATTGCAGTGCAATTTTATACGTTGTGTATTGTGACCTTTGACATGGAAATAACAGAAGTTTGTTTTCAGTCTTCCACAATAAATTAAAGCATCTATAAGTAGTATTGAATGAGCAACTAGGAAGCTCATTAATGCTGTATTTAATATATAAACTGCTTCTTTAGTCCAGCTTATATATTTCTATGTTTTTTAGCAGTCGCAAAATAGCAGTAACCTCTTTAGATGTTGCTGACTTAGTTCTTAGATAAGTTTAATATCTTACAGTTTAAGATCAACTGTTAGAGTCGTAAATTAAGATCGTAAAGCCGATGATAAACCATTACCATGTTTTCCTTAACAGCCGAGGAAAGATTCTTTGGAGGTCAAGAATCCCAATCCTGAGGGCAATCCGGGTAACCCTCACCCTAAAAATCCGAAGAATCCCAAAGCTAATCCAGAACCTGAAAATCCAAAAGATTCTAAAAATCC
>JAYMFT010092485.1:0-13985 GCA_038088735.1 Panulirus argus | reverse complement strand
AAAGAGCTATAATAGAGCAGTGACAGCAGCTAAGAGAGCTATAGTACAGCAGTGACAGCAGCTAACAACGCTATAGTACAGCATTCACAACAGCTAAAAGAGCTATAATAGAGCAGTGACAGCAGCTAAGAGAGCTATAGTACAGCAGTGACAGCAGCTAACAACGCTATAGTCCAGCACTGACAACACCACCTCGGCAGAATAACAGAGTCAGTAAAGTGCTATACAAAAGGACGGATGCAGAGAGAAATATCCAAAAGCCGCTCTTCCAACCTGTGTACAATGGGGTCATCGCCTCTATTGCAAATGTCCCTCCATTTCTACGGTTTAACATTTACTTAAATGCATCGACCTGTCAAATATCACCATTTTCCTTTGTAGTATCTCCCTGCACCTATCTCCCGTTTTCTATATCAACCGTTTTCTTATCATATGCATAATTAAAAAAAAGAAAACTAGATGTAATCTTTCTCATACGCGATGCCAGTGGGCGACCTGACATTTAAAATCGTATCAAAAAAGAAGAAAATAATATGCACGGAATTTCTGAGTCAATCGTAATTCGCATCTGTACAAATTTGCAATGTTTTTCTTTGAACGCGATCGCCTTTTTTGCAATAAACAGCTGAATTGCACTCGAGCGTGGTACAGGAGCCCGCTGCTGCCCTAGCTCCAAGCCGACCCCAGCATTATCCTGAACTCTGGCCTTTCGACCTCAAAAAGAAAAAAAAAACAACAACACGTGTATGCAATAGAGCGCTTCAGAGTCAGTCATGTGCAATGCTCAATCTACGTACGTCCAGGCAGAGAAACGGACGGACAGACGTAGAGACAGGCACGGACAGACACACACAGACGCCGTCCAGTGGGCCCTGGCGTGAGCTGGAATCACTCCACTCTGCTACGGACACATGCGTACGTACTAGCACACGTACACACACACACACAAAGACGTACATGAAGGCACAGACAAACACGCACAATACACAAAGGAATTTGCATGCCCACACAAACACAGAACTAGTTATCTTTACTTCGAGAGACTCGTCTTTTTACTTCTCTTCCTCTTCGTAGCTCCTTTCCCGGACTGTACGCCCGTTCCTCTACGCTATCTACTCCTCTTCCACCAAGTCCAGGGGTCTCCCGTCCCAGCTACGCCGAGTCCTATGTAATATTCTGCCGTCACTCAAGTTGCAATTCCTTTCCCCTTATTTGCTGGAGAAAGCTGAGGGACAGTTATCGAGAGACATCTTTGCAAACTGGTGGGTTTCTGGTTTCTCCCCTCTTTGCCTTTAAAGATGCCTCCCTGAATTCCTTTCAGAAATACAGGCACTTTCAGAGACCATTTTTCTATCCCTTCTTGATATTTCTCTACATTCAGATTTCTCTTCCATATATAAATATATGGAAAGGTCCTGTAGGGGGTCTAGCTGTGGATAGGGAGCTGTGGTTTCCGTGCTATACGCGTGACAGATAAAGCACAGACGTGAAAGGAATTTACAGAGGAATACAGCAGTTACGTAATACAATACTGTATTCCTCTCGTGTGCCGGTCATGCTCCCTGACATTTCACCGTCTCCATCACAACATTTCATAATAATATACATTAGATTTCTGAATCTACAAAATTCTTATCTTTTTCCTCATTCTATTTCGACATATCAGCAAATTTCGGGTTATTTTTCACAGAACGCAAAATTAGAAACGCATGTATAGCCCATATTTTTTTTCCCCCAATTCGTTATTCTTTCCGCTAACTAATTTATTTGGTGGGGGGGTAATTTTTCTTTTACCGAGAGCTTAATTGAATATACGAAATTTTCGAAAGAGGCAGAACCGAGGACAGAAAGATACAGAATAATTGTGCAAAGTAGATAAGAATCTGGGAAACGTTTTATTTCTCTTTTCTGACTGTTACTGTCAGCAAACTGCGGTTCGGACTGATGGAGAGAACACTCTCACGGATATGTAATCATCAAGTTGTCAAGAAGTTTTTTCGAGCGTAATTTATAGGAATATTTTGAAGCCAGGAGTGACGCAGGCCGTCACAGGTCGTCACAAACACACACACACACACACACATCTAGTTGTAATCGAGAGTGAGAGAAAACTGAACTAACTGGATTACACAAAGAGATTTTATTTCCTTTTCCAGAAATTGTTATTCGCACTTCACCTCGTGAAATTCGGGACACAGAAAAAACGCAGAACGGATGATCTATAAAAAACTATAACCAAGACCTGATAAAAACGACAGGCCGGACGTTTAAATAATAACTCCCATCTCCAAATGCTTCATCTTCACCTATGTCATTTAAAGGTTCCAGAGAAAATTGCTCCTTTTACTTTATTGCCCTGACTGTTTAAATTCCCTTCCAAAAGTCTTTAAAGGTTCCAGCGATAACTGCTCCTTTTACTTTATTGCGCTGACTGTTTAAATTCCCTTCCAAGAGTCTAACTCTTACCGATAGTTTGCTATAAAGTACACTACCCACTGGACTGCCATGGAGGTTTCCAGTCCCGAAGGGCTCTCCCAGTCTCCTAACAAGGTCTGCCACAACTCTTAAGCTGTTCCAGTTCCCCCTGGAACGGGGGAGCCACTGTTGAAAACACCCCATCATCCAGGGAGCCTCATTAAAGATGCGACGTGGACTTATAGGTCAGTACGTTAGGAGAGCTGTCGACATTCCAGTACCATCTTCTTCTTCTCTTCCAGGTCTTTCCAGTACATTACCAATAGGTAGAGTTCCCCCCTCTAACCATCTCTATGGCTAGCTCGGTTGAGCTCAGATATATAATACATTTTCGAGCCTACGCAGGCTCTGTGGTTAGGATGTCCTCTCTCTCTCTTTCTCTCTCTCTCTTTGCTCTTAGTTTCCATGCCCCGGTACGCCTGGAAATCCAGGACAGCACGAATTTGACGGTACGCGCACCGGGGCCGGCCGTAGGCTGGGGGTCGCTCCAGCCCTCCCTAAAAAATTTAAAGAGTCGACGACTGGAAATAAAGTTCAGTAGGTCTGGACCGCTCCTGGACTACTGAGGGCCTAAGTTGCAGTCGGTTAAAACTGACCAACTCCCTTTTTTTTTTTTTCCGACCCCATAACAGAGGCTCATTTTGCAATCCAGTCAGAGTGAAATGGTCGCTGGGAATTTAAGAAGGTTAACGTTCGCATTTGCATAAAAAATAACATCCTGAAGAACGCCTCAGCGGCCAATTTGAGCCGCCATGGAATCAAAGTTCTTTGTTAAAACTCTATGGAAGACAGTCGTATTATGCCTGGGTGAATATGACGGAAGAGTACCACGATTCAATTCAATATTTAGCTCCGAATCATAACAGTATGTTCTGATTCTGCTTTACTGGTAAGTAATGCCTCTGCCCACTCCAGAAATCGAACCAACGACTCGATGAAATCTCTTCTCTCTTCACTTTCCATCTTTTTCCATACATTTCCTCAACTTATTAGTAAGTGCCACTAAAACTTTTGTAGTTAATACATTTTTCTTCTCATTTCTCGTAAATACATATATTTCCCCATTTCATTTTTACGTATATGAGCGCGTATAGACCACCACAAGTCGTTCTGACGCTTGGCACACTGTATAGTCATTTCTCCTGGGTTCATCTGGGACTGTCTTCATCTATATGACATGTTTTCCTTTAAATGCTCCTTTCCAGCATTTTTCTGCTGGACTCTCGCATATTCTCGCGTGATGTGCCTTTCTCTGACGTATTCCAACCAGATTTAGCAACTCTGTGATTCGCGTATGTTAATGTTAACAACACGGATATTCATATCTTCTATGTTAAATGTTAACTCTAGGGGCAGTGATTCGCATTTCCTATGGCTCACTCGATATAATTATGTCTGGGTCATTACTAATTCTATCAGTAAGTCGGCCTTTCTGTCATACTAAGTATACCATTACATTAGACTCGCCAGTATAACATCTAATTCATTTGCATATTGAAGATGATAAAATTCTTAGCCTGGAGCACTCAATTACTAAGCTTTGTACATTTATCTAAATATTTTCTACATTTTTATACCTTTTTCTGTCTTCTGAGTATTCGAAAATGTCTCATTTATATAAATTCTCATGTCCACTCTTCTTCTCCTTCTTCTTCTTCCCCTCCACTATTACACATAACGCGTCTTTATGAGATAATAATCGTTATCTCATTTAACACACCCTTTACCTTAACGCTAGCTTTTTAAAATACTCAGTATCCCAGATATTCCTTATTGCTAATTCTTTATTCATTTATCAAATCTTTCATAATTACGGTGTTCAATATTTTTTTTTTTCAACTTGTCCCTACCGTATCTTTCTTTAAAGCTAATTCACGTCTTTCATTTACCTGCGATTTTATATTCATCTTCTCTACTCAATCTCCATTACCCGTATATATCGTCTCCCCTCCTTTATTATTCTCGATAATCGCTTCCCACCATATCCTTATCTATCTATATAGCAACAGCTGATGGAGGTCAGAATTACATTTCGCTTCCAAAGGCCTGGAAGACTGTGTGTGTGTGTGAGTGTGTGTGAGTGTGTGTGTAGTGAAGGTGTGTGTGTGTGTGTGTGTGTGTGTGTGTGTGTGTGTGTGTGCGTGCGTTGGCATAACAGTCCAACCGGAAGCGTTGCGGCTGGGCCTCTGGAGCACTCACGAATTATGAGGTGGCCTTTCACACTCCGTCTCATTGGCCTCACGACGCGCACTCACAAGTCTTCGTGAAGTCATTTCCTCTCACTTTTCTCACGTTCCAGTCTTTGAGAAGCCTCGTCTGGCATTCCCTCTATCCGTCCTGTCCCCCCCCCCCAAAAAAAAACACTATCTATAACAAAAACGTAGTTTCTGTAATCACCTGTCACGTAGCCTCGTCACAGACGAACCATCTTGACTATACAAATGCTCACATGTACTCGATACCCGTTACGTTACGACTCACAACGCCCCTGCTTTGCCCCTGCTGCCTCAGAACTCACACACGTATCACAAAAAAGCGCCCCGTCTCTCCCTCCCTCTCTCTCTCTCTCACTCATAATGCCCTGGGCACAAAGAGACCTCCGAGACCTCACGTAAAATTCATTCATCGATTGCAACTCGCCTTAGGTAACAGACTGGCTATTACCTACTGAAACCGTCCTAGCTTACCGAACGTAAATTTACAACGCGTTCCGTTCATTGTCTCCTTAATTGGACGGGGGTCGACCTCTCAAAGCCCCGTTATGAAGTGGTTCTCACACATTTATATATATATATATATATAAATATAATTTCAGATAATTACCTCTCACGTTCGAAAGGTGAATCGAGAGTCGTAGACGGAGGAGTTGAGAACTGTTATTCACGTCCGTCATAGCGTGCAATTTTTGACAGATAATTCTAGAGGAGGCAGACGGAACAGGAAGTAGGAGAGAAGGGGAAAGTCGAGTAGAGAAGTGGGAAAGGTACGCATATGGAAAGGGTATGGGGAGATTGAGGAGTTGTGGCTTAAGTCTACATTACTGGCTTCTTATAATGCAAATTCATGTCTCCGTTCACATTCCTATCAAATATCCTCAAGCTTGAAGCTTATTCGAACGCTAAACCTTCAAAAAGCTTGAGCACGGGTTGTATTAACTGACTGCTTCGATTCGCATTCACTCGCCGTTTCTAGCATTTCCGAACCTATGGCGTAATAACTACAATTCTCAGACAAGAAGAGACTATTAAAAAAGGAGGAGAACAAGTCCAATTCTAGTCGGCCAATTATTTTTGTCACCACGGGGATTACTCTCTTCCTTTATTATCTTACACGGCCTCCAACCGCACATTACGAGTGATAGTTCATTAATTTTGAGTCGTGTCTCCTTTATAAACCAATTACGTCCCTGGCTGCCATTTATCTATCATCAGATGCCATTGCATCTTCGTCCAAAATCCTTCGCTAACGGATACCCTATCGATCTGCAGCTTAAGAGAGAGTTACTCTCGATTCCGTAACTCAGAATCCTTGCTCACTGCTACCGATCTCACTCTACATACGACGCAGCTATCAGCCATGCCCTGCCAATCCAAGGACGAGTCCTTAAACGAGTCCATCCTGTCCCAGGATTACCATAACTCGTAACCACATCCTGTGCCCATATCCTACACCCATCTATCGACTAGGATAGACATTCCTGTATCTACACGCCCGGTAATTACGCCCTGTACGCACCTGGTACGTACATACACCCTTGCGTCACACACTTATCACGTTACAGCGTGAGCCCCCATCCGTCACTCTCATACGCATTCTCACCTTCACGTACGCCACTTAGACCATCTACGCAGACCCTGGGCATGACCCTCTACTTCCTCGCAATCCATCATCATCACACGCACGCACACACGCCTCTCTCTCTCTCTCTCTCTCTCTCTCTCTCTCTCTCTCTTTCTCCCCTGTGACGCCCACATTTTACAGGCCACGACACAATCTCCAGCGCCCTCATTCATCAGACGGTGACACTACAGAGGCCTTCCAGGCAGGACTACCCCCCCCCCCCCCCCCCCCCCCCCCCCCCCCCCAACCCCCCTCTCCCCCTTCAGACAGGGGCTCGAAGTCTCATTGCCAACGAGTCTTCGCGTGCTTCCCGAACTCATTCAACCTTCCCGGCCGCTGCTTCAGTTCAGCTTTGGCGCATAAGGCAAGGCAAATCAACCTCTGTTGCTTCTCTGGGTTCTGGTGTGTTGGATATCACGTTCTTGCCAACGAGGTCTCGTCGCCAGCGCCTCCTCGAGCAGGTGTGTCCCCACTTCGACTCGCAGTCACATATAGCGTTCGCGTGCTGAACCCAGTTCCCATCTTCTTTATGGACCAGTAACAGTCCTCTCTTTAGAGTCAGGTCTCTTCTGTGTCCCTCTCAATGATCTGTTTTCCTTGGTGTAGACACAGACTCGGAGTCTGTGTCCCTCAAAGAGTCTTCGCTATTTTACGAGACGTCTCTCGTGAATTTGGCAGCGGAGTCATTTTTCAACATAACGAAGCTTTATCAAGAATTTAGAGCCTTAAATTTACCTGAAAGTAATATCTACGACCATTAGTGTGACAAAGGACAATACAGTTTTTGTCAATAATCGACGGGACCTGGAGTATTCAGTCTTCTCCCCTTCGGTGAATATTTCCTCACTAACGTAAATAGAGACGCGGGAGCCGCCTCCTTAAGCAGCCTGGTTCACTAAATACTATATTGGGCAACTTCCTTTATGCCTCCGGGCAATATCACGCGCTACCTGCGGCACGGGAAAAAATATTTATACACACACACACCACAACCTCATTCTATTTTCACTTTACCTACCCCGCGAAAATGGGAAAATACGGACCATTTTCTTTGAGGGAGAACCTTTTCTCGTTTTCTTTTCAATTTCCTTTACTTACGGAGCGTCTCATCCACTGCGCCATAAGCGAAACAAAATATCACGGGTTCCATTTGCCGAAGGTTACATAAACGCGTGAACCTTTTCTTGACAAATATGCTCTCCATTTCCCGCGTGAGCGATGTAGCGTCAAGAACAGATGACAGACCCGTAGGGGGGGAAAACTCCTCACTTGGCCCCCTTATCCATTCCTTCATTTGGATAAGTAAAAACAGGAAGGGAGGGTTTCCAGCCTCAACCGGTTCCCACCCCTTATAGTCGCCTTCTACTACACCCAGGGAATACGTGGAGAGTATTCTTTGTCCCCAATCCCCAGGGATGATATATATATATATATATACTGACAACTGCTCTTCTGCTTATAATATAATCACCTTTTCAATAACACAAACAAATATAGAGAAACGTTATGCTAAATTATCAAAAATAAAACCATAAACGCATTTCACTTACTCCCTCTATAGCTAGTATCAAATAAAGGAGTATTTTCTATAAACACCGTCATTAAGTGGAGTTCCTTAATCCACCAAAATCCACTGAGGAATACAGACACAAGGAATCAATAGAGGCGAATACCCCACAAGTCTCAGGTATGTGGTATTTACGTCACGAGAATAGCACAATTCACCTCCAGTCTTAATCCTGTCATTACGAAGGTAAACAAAACCGGATCCCAACCGGGAAATAAGCAGAAATTATCCAGTCTGAGCGTTTGTAGCACTTTATTCCCGATATATTTTTTTTAGATTTTTTAGTTATATTACGATAGGGAGCTGCCCGTTACCGCTCTGAGATTCCTCTACGATACGGTCGGCATTGAAAAACCCTTATTTTAAATTTCCTCTTCATGTAACATTATCGCTTGATATGCGTCTCGAATTCTCTCTCTCCCAAAGTCAATGGCTTTTAAGCCACCGTTTATGACATTCAACGTAGCGCAGGTCGTAAAAATCTCTAGATCTCCCTTGAAGTAATAAACGATTTATAAACACAATTATTCCTGCGGTAGTCGGTCATGTAAACCTAAATAAAGGAGACGAAATAACGAAAAATTACCATAAATTTCGTCTGATGTGTTTGAGCACGAAGGATATACAACGGAAAGGCGCTTTGCACAAGTCAACAACAAAAAATAGGAATATTAGGGTATAAGTGGATGAAGAAACTGTATTAGGAACGTCACAAAACAAGGAACGGTACGGGAGACACCCCCTACGACAAGTGAAGATCACACGCTCAAAACAAATGAAGGTTGTAAAATATTTCACTAAATAATGAAATTATGAGAAGCACTAAAATTATATAGTCGGTAATCATTAAGGCCTTAATCCGTCGCCTTCGTCGGGTCTTGGGGCCTAATTTGACCTGATTCTGCTCTCCTTAATTACCCTCACTAAGGGGCAGTTTAGCCCCGGCTGTTGGTAAATACGGCTTCATCTATGGGTCCAGAGAAAAAAAGTAATATCTATGGATTCTATGAAATTGACGACTTGACGCTCAGCACTGAAGATAGAAATAGATAAACAGCTGACTGGATGACATTCTCCCACGATCCAACACGGATTTAACAGATGTCAACTACCAGACTGCTGGCTGACCCATCGCTTTTTTTTTTTTTTCTGAAAATTGTCCCTTTTGAAAAGCGGTTCAGGCCATGAAATGGGGCGACATGGGTTTTAAAAATCTCGACATATTTCCATAAATCCACACGAGACTTAATAAAGAAAATGTTGATAACAGAAAGGTATATACACGCCTTGGCGTACGAGATACCATAACATTTATTTTAATTAACTCTGAAATTCACATCTGCGCGTAAAATACTGCACTCTTTCCTTCTATAAACAATGCCAATACTTTTATCCTTCAATGTGACAGTTAATCAAGAACAGACGTCATAAATAATGCCAAATGTAACGCGCAGAAAGAGAGAGAAGATGCGGTTAAGCAATTTATTCTCGTTCCCAAAATCATCGTATTTACATAACAGGCGTGTCTTCATACAGAAAAGTAATAACTAAAGTTTTTACAATATTTAAACGGTTTATATAACAAAATTAAGGTTAATAATATAATAAAAGAATAGAAGATTTACGTCATTCTCCTAATCGAAGAGAAAATGCAATAATACAGTAAGGGAAACTATCCAAAATAAAAAACATTTCTTTTGAACGCATATATATAAAAAAAAAAATGCCTTACCAAATGTCATAATGACTTTCCAAATATTTACGAATTTGACAAAGATACAAAGATTATAAATAACAGTAGAATATACCAAGGCAAATTATTTCATTTTGCAGTAACCAATTCTCGAATATTCTCAACAAACCCCCAGAGGAAAAAAAAAAATAAAATCCCGGTCAATCTTTCTGGGTTTAAAAACTGCACATGCAACTGATTTAATGCACTCGTGGAACAGAGCAGAATTACATGTTATCTGAAAATCGCTTCTAAGCACTTAAAGGTAACCAACTGAGCTGGGCAAATGTCAGAGAGCATTACTGCACATAAGCTGGGCAGTTTGTGTGTGTGTATGTATGTGTTTGAGGCCAGACAATATCAACTCTTATCAAGTGGACCCCTGAGCATTGACTACTCGACTGAAATGGACAAAAAACGTGAGTAATGCAGACGAAGAGACATTTTGAACTCTCCAAGTATGACATGAACTAAAATCAACGCCTGGTAGCTTTTTCTTGTAAACGGAACGCCATATGCCTGTCTCTTCTGTCTCTTCTTTACTGGATACCGTCTCAGTTAGACCTAGTCAAATATCTTCAACGCGATTGAAACTAAGGCCATGCCACAGCCTGATAATGTTAAATATACGTTAAATACGCAGTCTAGTATTCCTATTTTATATGTGGACTTAGCCCTAAGCGGTGTAGCAGCTTTCGATAGCTACTGATGACACAACGAGTGGTGGTGTAGCAAGGGGCTTCACGGAAAGGCGCCGCGTGGAGCCAATATCTCTAATGGACGGGCGAAGAAATTGACAGGAAGATGGACGTGCGGGGACAGATGTCCGGACACCCCGGGGCAAGGTATGGACAGACGAACTGACGGCACAGGCCAGTTGAACTCAGGGATATATATATATACAGGATGGGACGGTACGGAATGGAACGCGTTGTGTGGCACGGAAGGACGGAAGAGACGTACGGACAGTCAGAGGAATGGACGGACAGATGTACGGACAGTTTAGGACAGACGGAGAGACGGGGACAGAATAAACAGACAGGTAGTACGCAAAATGAAGCGTACCACGAGTAATGACGCAATTAAGAACGTAGATGAATGACAGAATTCAAAATATTCTGCAAAAAATGGGTAATTCAATCACATACATTGCTGTACTTGATCGCCCTTTCCCGCGTGAGCGAGGCAGCGCCTGGAAACACACGGGTCTACGAAATTTCCATCCTGATCACACGCTAACGGGAGGAGCGGAGATTTGACGGGAACAAAATCCCCCGAAAATGCGTTACGACAGACGGGTCCCGCGCGTTAAGTGGCCCAAGGCTTCAGACGCGGACTTGTTTGGGCGTTATAGTCGGTAATCATTAAGGCCTTAATCCGTCGCCTTCGTCGGGTCCTGGGGCCTAATTTGACCTGATTCTGCTCTCCCTAATTACCCTCATTAAGTGGCAGTTTAGCCCTGGCTGTTGGTAAATACGGTTTCATCTAAGGCCGCCGTGATGAGACCAGACGACACTCGGCCTTGAAACAAGGCTCTCGGACGCACGTAAAAACTATCCTCTACGGTGCACTTATCTAAGGGCCGAGATGCCCTGAAATCAGTGGCTAATTTACAAAGCCACACGAAAGGGCGTAACCCACGGAAACAGATACCCAGGGTATTCTAATGTCACTACAGTAACTTTATTGGGGGAGGTGGGGGGGGGGGAACTCTGGCGTATGCAAATATCACACGACTCCAACTTGAGTTACAGTGGGCCCGTGTGAGTCAAGCCCACTAGTCGGGAATGACGAGAAAGAGCAAGTAAGGAGCTGTCGAAGTGAGGAATTTGCAAAATGGGGAATACATATGAGAAGGATGGGTAACAGAATACCCAGTGGCCTGTGATGAGGTCATCTGCTTCACATTATGTGACTACACGGGAACAAAGCCTCACATAATGGGAATACACGGGAATAATGCCTCACATAATGAGCGCACGGGATTAATGCCTCACATAATGGGAATACATGGGAATAATGCCTCACATAATGAGAGTACACGGGAATAAAGCCCCACATAATGAGCACACGGGAACAATGCCTCACATAATGTGACTAATGACTCACATAATGTGACTACAGGGGAATAATGCTTCATATAATAAGCACACGGGAACAATGCCTCACATAATGTGACTACACGGGAACAATGCCTCACATAATGTGACTACACGGGAACAATGACTCACATAATGTGACTACAGGGGAATAATGCTTCACATAATGAGCACACGGGAACAATGCCTCACATAATGTGACTACACGGGAACAATGCCTCACATAATGTAACTACACGGAAATAATGCCTCACATAATGTGACTACACGGAAATAATGCTTCGCATAATGAGCACACGGGAACAATGCCTCACATAATGTGAAAACATGGGAATAATGCCTCACATAATGTGACTACACGAGAATAATGCTTCGCATAATGAGCACACGGGAACAATGCCTCACATAATGAGACTATACGGGAATTATACTTCACATAATGTAAGCACACGGGAACAACGCCTCACATAATGTGACTACACGGGAATAATGCTTCGCATAATGAGCACACGGGAACAACGCCTCCCATTATGTGAGCACACGGGAATAAAGCCTCACATAATGTGACTACACGGGAACAATGACTCACATAATGTAACTACACGGGAATAATGCTTCACATAATAAGCACACGGGAACAACGCCTCCCATAATGTGAGCACAAGTCCCTACACAAACGCGTTGCCTTCTCTGTTCCCTTAACGAGATAAATCCAATTCATATTCTGACCAAAGATTAGAGACCACCTTTCCTCTGCTTGTAGCTCTAAGTCCTCGTCCTCTGTCTATAGAGTCACCTGTCCAAACAGACCCTCTATGGCTGACGCACAGTTATGGTCTTTGGTTCCCAAAAAAAGAGAAAAACAGACCCTAGTGAACAATCTATTCATTTCACTAATTACTACATAGACTGTCGAACGGAGTGAGTTGACTCGTATATTCAAATTACGCGAGGTTATGGCTTGAGCTTCCTTATCTCTAAGTGATTACCATCTGGTTTTGTAATCATTTCAACAGCGAGTGCGTGTGTAATCAACAACTGTGTATGATTACGGAGTTTAGTGAAAAGAGATTTTTGTACACACGTATGTGTGTGTGTGTGTGTGTGTGCGTGTGTGTGTGTGTGTGTGTGTCCGTCGGCCTGTTTACGCACAGCTCCGACACATCTGTCACGCCTTAACAAATGCGTCACACCCACTACAACACCTGTCTCATTATAAGAAACACCTGTTGTACGCGATGTTCCGTTCCCCCGGAACAGCACTGCGTGTGACACCGCCTTGTGACGCACCGTTACGCCCCGCGTGTGACACCAGCGGGAGCCTGCTGTCCCCTGTGGCTGGAGGGCGCTAGAGATTCCATTGTCTCTCAGACAGTGACGGACGGCGCGAGATAACGACAGAGCCAACTCCCGTCTCATGCCCGATGCGCGGACGTGTCCACCCAGCTCCGTGGTCCGTCTACGAGACGGTGTCTTCTTTTAAGAAGTCCCCCAGGGTACATGACGTCTCGCCTGGCATGTGTGGTCTCTTACTGTGTTGTACAAATGTCTGGTGGAGTCTCTCACGGCATCTCTCCACCTGTGTGGATGAGGAGGTGGGTGGTCTGTCTCTCTGTCTGTCTGTCTCCTCTAGCACCCCTCGACGTATCCGACGGGGGAATGTCTCCGTCCGTGCGTTATCTCGCGACCGTCTCTTCTCTCTTTTCTGCCTGTTCGGGCTAGGGTGTCTCTCCTCAGTCTCTTAAGTTCCCTCGTGGGTACGTCTCGGGGTCCCCGTTAGCTATACATGCGCCACGAAAAGTTCCCTGGTGTGTTTGTCCCCTTGATATATCTTTCCCAGATTCCCCCGGTGGATCTCCTAGGGCGGATCTCGGTCTCTTCCACTTGAGTCTCTCAGTAGCTAGTACGTCCACTGGCACGTCTCCCCAAAGCGTTGACAGTGCGTGTTCTCCACTTGTTCCGTCTAATATTAGCTCATCTCCCCATGGTGTTCCATCCTCCTCCCCTCCCCTACTGTTCTGACGTCTCCCCTTGGTGCTACTGCCTTCCCACTACGTCTCTGACGTCACCCCTTGGTGCTACTGCCTCCCCACTAAGTCTCTGACGTCTCCCCTTGGTGGAACTACCTCCCCACTACGTCTCTGACGTCTCCCCTTGGTGGAACTACCTCCCCACTACGTTTCTGACGTCTCCCCTTGGTGCTACTGCCTCCCCACTACGTCTCTGACGTCTCCCCTTGGTGGAACTTCCTCCCCACCACGTCTCTGACGTC
>JAYMFT010092474.1:0-13985 GCA_038088735.1 Panulirus argus | reverse complement strand
TGTATATATGTATATGTTGATATGTATATGTATATGTACGGTGCATATGTGTGCATGTATGTATATATGTGTGTATGTGGGGGGATGGGTTTTTCTTCGTCTGTGTCCTGGCGCTACCTCGCTGACGTGGGAAACAGCGATCAAGTATAATAAATAATAAATAAATAAATAAATAAATATATATATATATATATATATATACACAAAAATATATTCAGGAATTCCACAGGAAAATGAAACACGATTAGTTCCCAAGTTCACTTTCGTGTAATGATCAACTAATCAGGGTGATACAAGGATGAGATATAGAATAGTCAGATGATATACAAGGAAGAGACGTAGCTAGGACGCCATTCGTAAAGAAGCGTCACTGAATGGTGGTGTTTGGGGTGGGTGTATTTGGGTCTGGGAACTTGCCTGCCATAATATTCTATTGGGTGGACATGAAGGGAACTGTTTACAAATTTTGTGTTCAATAAAGCTATTCAATTTGTTTAGACCTTCACCAATATTAATGTTACAATTCTTTGCGTATATGATAGTAGAAGATTCATAATATTTCTCGTGGTAAAGAAGTTAGTGTTAATAACTGAACAGGCATCATTCAAGTAAATACAATGATCATAATTTTTAACGTGATTAAGGAAGGTGTTTTATTCTTGTCCTGTTCTTATACTCTATTTATGTTGCATAAGTCAACATAAAGATCCTTACCAGTCTGCCCAACATAAAAGATTATACAATCTTTACAGAGTATTCTATAAACACAGCCTACAGAACTTTCTGGTTAGCTTTTGATTAAGATATTCTTTAGAGTATTGTTATTGCTGAAGGCTACATTTACATTAAAGGATTTAAGCAACCTGGGAAGTAATGTGAAATTATCACTAAAAGGGAAATATTGGTATCAAGGGGAGATTTGCCTTTAAATTTATAAAATGATTTCCTTGCCAACTTAAGGGATTTATCGATGAAAGATCTTGGATAATTTAACTAGGATCCAATGGAATATATCTTTTCAAACTCATCATCCATAAATTCCGGACTGCATATTCGTAATGCCCTAAAGAAAATTGACTGGAATGATAATAATTTAACTCTGTCATGTTGAGCTGAGTAATAATGGGTATATGAACAAGCATTAATAGATTTCTGCATATGCTAAACTTAAACATGTTTCTATCCCTATGGACCATGCAATCTGAAAATGGTAACAATTATTTTCCACTTCTACAGTAAAGTTGATAGAAGGTACTAATGTTTTAAGTAAAGGGGAAAAATGTTTGTAGATTTTCGTTTGTTGGCCTAACACAAAAGAACATCATCTAATTAACTAAACCAAGTTTCATTAGAAGTAAGATATCCTTAAGTAATTTCTTTTTCTTCAAAGAACTCCACGTAAAGGTTACTTCATACTGATGAAAAAGGGTTACCCATTACCATACCAAATTTCTTAGCATAATTTTCTCCATTAAATTGAAATACACACTTTTTTAAACAAAGATGAAACATATAAACTAACCAGTTTGAAATCAAAATCAACATGGATATCATTAAGCTTGTTAACTAAATCAAATAGTTCATGTTATTAGAATTTGATATCCACTAATGGGTTTGATAAAGAAACTAATCATTTTGTTGATTTATATGTGATGGAGCCCACTGAACTCACTATTGGTCTTGCTGGAAAATTTGGCTTATAAGTTCACACATATATGGCAACGAAGGGGACAGTGATGAAAACCTTTTGATGAGAGAATCATTACCTTTCAACAACAACTTCAGTTCTATATCAACGTGAGAATTAGCTGCTTCTAGGGGATTCTTACTGAGTTTAAAGTATGTTGCATCATCACGTGAAATATCATTCATTTTTGATAAATAATTACTTTTGTTCATAGTTGCAACTATATTAGCCTTATCTGCTTTAGTAATATGTATATCATTATCTTTTCTCAGATTGTTAATAGCACAGATAAACCTTTTTGGACAATCTGGCATACACGAAACCTTTTCAAATGTTAACTTCATCAATATATAATTCATTGTACTTTTGTAGATTACTGAATGACCTTATAACATTAACACAGTTAACTTCTTTGTTAGAGCAAACAAAACCTAATCCGTAGCCTAGAGCACACAAAAAATCCTTGTCCAGTTGTTTACTGGACAAGTTCATCAAGGATTCATACTGAGTATAATGTATGTTGCATCATCACTTAAACGCTCTTGTCTTACTTTCATCCAACATTTCATAGAGTGCTACAGGAAGTAAATCAGTTGGGAAATGACACAACATTTAGTCTCATATTTAGTGGGACCCTCCACCATTGTTCCAGGTATATGTTAGACAGCGGAGATTGGTGGGAGACTGCAGTGTTGTGCATTCTGAAGACAACTGTTAACATCATTCCAGTAGTTTATAGCGGACTGTGATCCCGAACCCCATGGACCTCCCATGTGCGTTTTAGCATAGCTCTCACACGTTGCTGAAGGATCTGCCACATATTTTTTCATGTAATTGCGGACTGTCTCCTTGTTGCACTCCCAATTGGCAGCACAAGTCATGAAGTCTGGAGGGGAGAATATTATTTACATCATATTAGCTTAGCTCTCAGAACATTATCACTTGTATTACATCAATTCTACATTAGGACTTCATGATTTACCCAGGAATGTCAAGATTCTTTGATTGACGAATGTGTTTTAAACAGTATTCATGTCTTCATAATTTCCTGAAAGAGTATTTGATTATGTATCTTTTCCTTCAGATGTGACGGTAACAAGAGTGAATATCTGTGTCCTATGATGACTTGCTTTATATGGCCTACGATATTTGTTTTCCAACGATAAAGTTACTTATGCTGCGTGAATCTATACTGTGTCAAGCCCTCGATATCCACAGCTTAAAGCTTTTAAATGTTTTCATCCATAACATACCACACCTGCTAGGGTTGTCCACAACTGAATATGATAATCTGTAACATACCTCACCTGCTGTGGTTGCCCACAGTTGAACATAATAATCCGTAACATACCACACTTGCTGGGGTTGTCCACAACTGAACATGATAATCCGTAACATACTGCACTTACTGGAGTTGTCCACATCTAAACATAATAATCCATAACATACCTCACCTGCTGAGTTTGCCCATATCTGAACTTAATCATCCGTAAAATACCTCACCTGCTGGGGTTGCCCACATCTAAACTTAATCACCCGTAACATGCCTCAACTGCTGGAGGTTGCCCACATCTTAGGATAGTTTTGATTTCCTTAAATCCTCAGCTCATTTTTTGGTCTATATCCTATGCTAATTTTCTTTCGTACTGTTCACTATAATACTTATATTGTTTCCTAGCTGTAAATCAATGTACTATTACCATATCCTATACTAATCAAGTCACGTCCTTATGGTTGTAAACAGTACGTGAGACAGTTCGGAAAGCTTTTCCGATATATTTTGCGGCTTCAGTCAGTTCAGTTCCGCCGCTGCTTCTCCTGTAGTTGTATTACGTTATACAGATGAATCTGTTTAAGTCTTGAGCCTTATGTTAGTTGGGTTAGTCGGGTATCATCTTCCAAATCAGCAGCTTAACTAACAGCGTCACCTGCACAAGTATTATAAGACTCTCACTTGACAAGTATTCCTTACAACTGTATTCTTCAGGGTCAGTCAAACAGAAGTAAACTGCAAGTTCTTCGGAATCACAGTGTAAAACATCGCCTCTTCTTTCACTTTCTTTTGGTGATAAAATTTCGCATTCTTTTTGTGTGACGATCGGCTCTACCTTAGGGTAAGGGGAGGTTTAGCAAAATTTTCTCGACTGTACTGTGTGGTCTTTCTATCTGGTCGCTGTTATCTCTACACTTGCGATGTGGATATTTCGTCTTGTTTGAGAAATCACAAAAAATTCTCAGAATGACATTGTCCCGAACTGATATCAGAAATAACGTGCCTTAACGTGCATTACTTATCCTTTAACGAACGTTTTGCTGATCTATTTGTTTATTTGTTGTCTTGAACAAGCTTACCTTCCATGAGTTCTCCTCCGTCTATCCAATAGCCATGGCTGATGGCCCAGGGGCCACAAAGCCAACCGTGGATACACAATGGCTCTGGCATCTGACACCCATTGCTTGACACCTGCAAAACATGAGAGCTATAGAATTTGCAAAACAATCTTTTTGGTATTTTCCCTATAACAAAAACTCTTCTCATGAGTGTGGTCGCTTCGCAAACTGCCTTGTGGCTGAGGTGAGCGTCAACACGTCTGTGGTACTCACGCAACACATGCAGTTGAGACACTCGTCCGTCAGTTCGGCCGTGGTGGCGGCCACCAGAATAGCAAGGAGGAGGCACAGCGTATGGGACATTGTGAACTGTTGACACGAGCTACCGAGTGTGTATGGTAGAGGTGTCTTTTTATAGGAGTCCTGGAGCCGGCGTCTGAGATCATTCCATATGCTTTTGAGAAAGAATGAGCTGCAGCTGCTATTGATCACAGACAGCGTCAGCTAATGACTCGGTGTTGCCATCAGAGGTTCAACCTTGGCCAAAGACCAACTTTCATAAGAAAGACAGAATATTCATAAGAAAGAAGCCTTGAAACTGGCCCAGTTTTACAGCTTTAACGTCTCCTTAATATTCCTACTGTCTTCTTTATTTCACATCAAACTACAAACAAGAAAATATTATAGAAATCCAGACCGCTGAGAATAATCTTGACGTCAGTAACTCATCATCAGGAATTTTATTCATCTCTACAAACAGATAGAACGGTAAAACATTAAAATGTTATTTACACACGCACACACTCACACCCAGCTGCACACTTACACCCAGCCACACACACTCATCCAGCCACACAAGCATACCCAGCCACACATCCAAACCCAGCCACACACCCAGACCCAGCCACGCACCCACACCCAACCACACACTTACATCCTGCCTCACACGTATGCTCAGCCATACATCCAAACCCAGCCATGCACCCACACTCAGTCATATACCAACGACCAGCCACACACACAGACCAAAGCCAAACACCCACATCCAGCCACACACACAAACCCAGCCACACACCCAAACCCAGCCATTCACCCACACCCGGTCACATACCATACCCAGCCACACATTCACACCCAGCCATACGACCAAACTCACCCATATACACACACCCATTCACACACCCATATGCAGCTACACACCCATGCACAACCAGAGACCCATATCCAACCACACACCCACAACCAACCACACAACCAAAAGCAACCACACATCCACACCCAGTCACACTACCACACACACACACACACACACACACACATACACACACAAACAGCCACTCACCCACATCCAGACATGCACCCACTCCCAGCTAAACACTCAAATCCAGCCACACACCCACACTCAAATGCAAATCATACCCAGTCACACACTCATTCCCAACGACGCACATACACTCAACCAAACAACCATACCCAGACACACATCCATATCCAGCCACACACCCAGCTAAAACACACACCCACTCTCAGCCAAACACCCATATATTGCCAAAATTCCACATCCAGCCATATACCGACACCCAACCACACAACAATACCCAGCCACACACCTAAACCCAGCCAAACATCCACACCCAGCCGCAGACCCGCATCAAGCCACACGCCCATACCTAGCCACACAGCAATACACAGCCACTCGCCCACACCCATCACATACCCATATCCAGCCACACAACCACACCCAGCCACATGCCTATATCCGGCCACACACTAATACCCAGCTACTTACCAACACCACAGCCATACACCCATATCCAGGATCACACCCACACCTAACCACGCAACCATACCCAGACATACACCCACGTCCATCCATACACCCATATCAAAGCACACATCCACAACAAACTACACATTCATACCCAGCGACACACCCATACCCAACCACATACCCATACCCAGCAAAAATCCTACACCCAAACACACACCAATACCCAGCCACACACCCACACCCAGCCATACAACCAAACCAAACCTTACACACTCACCCATGCACTTACTCATATCTAGATACACACCCACGCGCAACTAGACACCCACATCCAGTCACACGTCCACACCCAGCCATATAACCATACTCAGGCACACAGCCACACACACACACACACACACACACACACACAGTCAGCCACACACCCACATCCAGATATGCACCCACACCCAATTAAACACTGATATCCAGCTACACAAACACAAACACGCACCATACCCGTACCCAACGACACACCTGCACCCAACCAAACAACCATACCCGGCCACAAACCCAACTTAAATACACACCCACTCTCAGCCAAACACCCATAAAAAGCCAAAAACGCACACCCAGCCACGTACCGACACCCAGCCATACACCTAAACACAGCCAAACACCTACACCCAGTCACACATCCATATCAAGCCACACGCCCATACCTAGCCACACACCAATACACAACCACACACCCACAACCAGCCACACACCCATACCCAACGACACATCCACACCCAGCCAAACAACCACACGCAGACACACACCTATACCCAGCCACCCAACCACACTCAGTCACATAATAAAACCCAGTCATACACCCAAACCCAGCCACACAGCCACACCCAGCTATACACCCACACTCAACAAACCACCCCTATCCAGCGACACATCCCTATCTAGCCACATACTACACCCAACCAAACACCCAAACCCAGCCATACACCCATACCCATCCACACATCCATACCTAGCACGCGCCCACACCCAGCAAAATAACCATAATCAGCCACACACCCACACCCAACCACACACCCCTACCCAGCCACACACACATACCCAACCACACAACCATACCCAACCACACACCCACACTAAACTACACACCCATACTTAGCCACACACCCACATTTAGCTACACACCTATACCCAACCTACACCCACAACCACCCACACACCCTTACGCAGCCACACAACCATACCGACCACAACTCAATAACCAGCTACACAAAAATGCCTAGCCAAACAGTCACGCCCAGACACATATCAATACCCTGTCAAATATCTATATTCAGGAGAAAAAACCATACCCAGCAAAACACCCAAACCCAGTCACACACACACCAGCAGCCATCACCGACAACCAGTTAAACACCCATACCCAACCACACAACCACACTCGGCCAAACACCCGTAACCAGCCACACATCCACACCCAGCCACACACCCATAACAAGCCACACACGCACATCCAGAAACACACACGCAACCGCACACCCTGATCCTGCCTCACACATATATTCAGGCACGCACCCAAACCCAGCCATACACCCACACTCAACTATACACCCATACAGCCAAACACCTCTACCCAGGAACACATCCCCATCGAGACACACATCTACACCCACCCACATACCTACACCCAACCATACACCCATATCCTACAACACACCCATACCCAGTATGCATCCACACCCAGCCGAACAATCATATCCAGTCACACACCCACACTCAACCATACACCCATACCTAGCCACACATCCATACCCAACCACACAACCATACCCAGCCTCACAACCATACCCAACCACACCCCCATACCAAGTCACACAAAATTACCTAGCCAAACACTGACACCCAGCCACACACCAATACCCTGCCACATATCCACACACAGGAGAAAGATCATACCCAGCTAGACACCCAAACCCAGTCATACAGCCACATGCAGCAACACACCATAACCAGCCAAATACCCAAACCTAACCACACAACCACATCCAGTCAAGCACCGGTACCCAGCCACACATCCACAACCAGCCACACACCCACTCCCAGCCACACTCACACGAAGCCGAACACCCTAATCCTGCTTCACACGTATACTCAGGCATGCACACAAACCCAGCCATACTCCCCCATCCAGCCACATATTCTTATCTAGACACACACCTACACCAACCCACATGCCTACACTTAGAAATACACCCGTACGCAGCACGTAACTACACCCAGCCAAACCACTATATCCAGCCACACACCCACACCCAACCATACATCCATACCTACCAACTCACCCATACCCAACCACACACCCATATGCAGCCACGCAGGAATACCCGGTCACACACCTACATCGATCCAAACACCCACACCTAGCCACACGCCCTCACAAAGCAACATGCCCATACCTATCCACACACCAATATCCAGCTACAAACAATACCGGCAAAACAACCACACCCAGCCACACACTCATAACCAGCTGCAAACCCACACTTAGATACACAATACCCAAACGAACACAGACACCCAACTACATTTCCAAGCCCAGCTGCACAACAAAACCCAGCCACACATCCATACCAAGTCACACACCCATACCCAGCCATACCTCTACACCCAGCCACACATACATATTCAGCCGCATACCCACACCCAGCTAAACACCCACACCCATCCACAAACCCATACCCAAATACAAACCACACCCAGCTACACACTTGCACGAAGGCAAAAACTCATACCCAACTACACACACATACCCAGCCACACACCCACACCCAGCCACAAAAATATACCCAGACACACAACGACGCCCAGCCAGAGATTGATAGATAGATAAATTTCTATTGACCACAAATGTACATGGTTATGAAATCTATATACAAACTAATAAGATTTTTACAAATTTGTAGTCCACAGGAAAAACTGAAAACTTGCATCTGCAAACAAACAATATCATAAGTATATAAGTACATATTATTGCATGAGGATTCATATGGATTAGACTACTGTACAACAAACAAATCAGAAGTAAGTTATCAATAATTGAATGTACAATTTTCACTACGTCATCGGTATTTTTGGACATTTATTGTTGCCATGACTCAAAGTCGTGCATTGCACGTGACGATTGTGTAAGAGGACACGACTCCTCCGCCACGGGCAGTTCCGTTTGTCCAGCGCCACGCGGGCACAGCTGCTCCTCCAAGGGAAGGCGTCCACGGCCTCGCCTGCTCCACCGCCCACTTTCTGCCGCCAGGTTGTGACCACTTACGCGTAATTTTGTAAAGGAAACTCGATGTACGTCATTAAGGTATTGTCTCAAAATAATACATCGTGAACTTCAAAACTGAGGTTTCAGGATGCATACGTTGGTCTACTCGTAGAATTTCATACCAAGTCGGACTGTTCCATCGAATCAAATGCTTCTGCAATATCGTCTTTATCTTGCAAGCTCAAGTCGCGTACATATCGACTGGTCGGCGTGTTGGTTGCCGGAACAAGTTTGACCGTATGTACCCACGGATCATCTACAAATGTATTCCCTTCCCTCCACACATTTCTACAGAATTTTCGTTGTTTGTGCGTCACAAGTGCTCGTGGTGGTGGCATCCCTAGATCTAAATAACACACTTCATTATAAGCTGACATACTCACGCTCAGAAGTTGTTTGATACCCCTAGCTATGCAATCTGACAATCGGTCTGTTATCGGCATTAAGCCACGACTCGCGTCCGAATAGCACGGACAAAATTAGCGCAGCCTCAAAAGGTCTTCTTTTAACACAGAAATGCATGTCGATGTTCTTCTTAACAAAGGATACAAACTTAAGTGTGTGGCACATTTTTGTCTACTTGGGCAACAATGGTTGATACGGTGGATACGTCGCTCGTGAATATGCCGCCCGGGTAAACATACCGTTCACACCATGAGACTGTCAACCCATCCACCCGAATGGCCGTCGCTCATCATCACTAATATCAATGGCAAAAAGTTTGGTCTTTTTCATGCCATGACATTTTATAGAGCTGGTTAAGCACAGACAACTTCCGCGCCATACCGCTCTTAGACGTGGACAGAAGGACGGTGTCGTCCATTAGCACTAATAAATGCAGCAATGTTAGGAAGCCTTCTGAACAGCAGTTCTCCTTAATTAACTTAGTGAGATCATTCTCAAACAACACAAATGAAATACAAGACTTAATTAGGGAGCCCACAATGGCAGAGACAATGGCCCGCCAACGATGCTGTGAGTTGCTTGATACATTGCCACCAGAGCAGCCAGCATCAACGCTCCACACCCGAGTCGTTTCAATACACTGAACAGTGTGCTCCTTGGTACACGGTCATAAGCTTGTGAAAAGTCTATGAAAGTAATGAATAATGGGAGTCTTTTCCTTTAAGCCAAATCAATCAGCAATCTCAAGGTGATTACATGCTCTATACAGCTTCGTCTTGGCTGGCTTGTTCTCGATAAGGAAATAAAACGCTACATGATACGGTCACACAAAACCATGTCATTCAACTTTGCAATGACGCTCATGACATTAACTCCACGATGGTTACTAGGAGCAAATCTGTCACCACGTTTGGATATGGTAAACAGCCATATCCACCTGCACCACCTGGGCGTGCAGCGAGCGTCGCACCAATACCACCGTGCCACCCTGATGTCCGCTGCCACTCTTGCTACTCTTATACGATACACATCCGGGGAGGAATACACGCAAGCTGGTCTTGAACCTCGGTGAGACCAGTCACATCATACAAGCACAATAACTTTAAAACCCTATTCTTCCCCGTCTTACTTTTCGCCCCACTGATGTTCCCGGATAAAATGTTTAGGTTGGGCAATTGTGGTCCTACGAAAAAGGTGTCGCATTCCAACTGTCAGTGATGACTTCATCACGGTATAATTTTCTCTCCCGTGTGTCCAGCCTCATCACGCATCCAACGTCGGCGGGTTTGTTCTTTCCCACAGGTTCAGCTTCCCTTAGCCTCTTCTGCTCGTTAAGAACACCAGGGTGAACATCCTTTAAGACAAAAGCGCGTTCGTAGTTCGGTTCTTCTTCCTTCATTTTCCGTGTCTTACTCAGCAGTGACACCAACTTCTTCAGAACCGACCTCACGAATATAGGTCGTTTCCTGCTGTCGTTCTCCCAACGCCGTCCGAGTCTTACGATGGCCTCAGATTCTCCCATTCTCTCCGATCACACTCCAGATTTTTTTTGATCTTATCTTCCTGTGTTGTAGCGCCTGCCAGGTTATCCTCTTCTTCTGGTACACCGAGGACCACTATCTTGCTCTCGTTCACGTTTGTCAACAGACTTCTGGAAAAAGTTGTTGCTGCTTGATGACTTTTGCCTTCTTAACTCAGATGAAGTTTTTCCAAGTTTTCACGCAAGTTTAACTCATCATCTTTTTCAGATTTTAAAAAACTTTCTATCAACACATACGAGTGTCATACGACACCGAACATAATATATGAGTCACTTGACACTGAACTTAAGATATACGACTGTCACTCAACACCGAAAATAGTACATTAGTGTCTCTTGACATCGAACATAAAACATACGAGCGTCACTTGACACTGAACAGAACACATACGAGAATCACTTTACACCGTGAATAAAACATACCAGTTTCACTTGACACTGAATATAAGACATACGAGAGTCACTTGATGCTGAGCTTGAGACACAACTGTTACTTGATACCGAGAATAACACATAGACATGTCACTTGACACTGAGAATAACACATATGAGCATCATTTGACACTGAACTTAACAAATACGAGTGTCACTTGACACAGCATATAACACAAACGAGTGTCACTTGACACCAAACATATCACATTCCAGCGTTAATTGACACCGAACATAACACATACGAGTGTTTCTTGACAGCGAGACTAACACATACGAACGTCAGTTGACATTGAACGTAGCACATACGAGTGTCACTTGATACCAAACATAATTGACACTAGTGTCACTTTAAAACGTGCATGACACCTGTCAGTTTCATTTGACACCGAATATTAGACTTACAAGTGTCACTTAACACTGAACATGAGGCATACGACTGTTACATGACACCGAGCATAACAAAGAGAAGTGTCACTTGTCATCGAGAATAACACATATGAGTGTCAATTGACATTTAACTTAACACTAACGAGTGTCACTTTGCACCGAACACAACAAAAACGAGTGTCACTTGACACCGAACATAACATAAACTAGTGTCACTTGACACCGAACATAACACATAAAAGTGTCACTTGACACAGAAAATAACACACACGAGTGTCACTTGACACTGAACATAACATACGAGTGTCACTGGACAGCGAGCATAACACATATAAAGTTACTTGACACCCAATGTAACACATACGAATGTTATTTGACATCGAACATAACACATACGAGTGTCACTTGACATCGAACATAACGCATACGAGTGTCACTTGACAACGAACCTAATACAGACGAGCTTAACTTGACACCGAACATAACATAAGAATGTCATTTGACGCTAAACAATTCATGAGTGTCACTTAACACCGAACATAGCACATACGAACGTCACTTGGCACCGAACATAAAACTTTACGAGTGCCACTTGATACCAAACATAACACATGAGAATGGCACTTGAAACAGAAATCAACACATACGAGTGTCACTTGATACCGGTCATAACGCATACAAAGTTTATCTGATACCGTATATAACACTACGAGAGTCATTTAACACCGAACATAACAGACACGAGTGTCACTTGACACTGAAAAATATAGTAACGAGAGTCACTTGACAACGCGCATAATACATACGACTGTCACTTGACACTGAATTTAACACATACTAGAGTCATTTGACACAACGTTACACATACGAATTTTACTTGAGACCGAACAAACACTTACCAGTGTCATTTGACACCGAATATAAGCCTTGCGAATGGTACTCAACACTGAACATGACGCATACGAATGTCACTTGAAACAGATCATAACACATACGGAGTGTTACCTGTCAACGAACATAACATCTACAAGTGTAACTTGACACCGAGCAAAACACATACGAGTGTCAATTTGACACCGAACATAAGAAATATGAGTGTCACTTGGCAATGAACATAACATACGAGTGTCACCCGACGCCAAACATAACACATGTGAGCGTCACTTGACACTGAACATAACACATATGAGTGTGACTTGAGAACGCATATAACATCTACAAGTGTCACATAACACCAAACATAACATATACGAGTGTCACTTGACACCGAATGTAACACATACAAGTGTCACTTCACACCGAACGCAACACATACGTTTTCACTTGTCAACGAAAGTAACTTATACGAATGTCATATGAAACCAAGCATAACACATACGAGTGTCACATGACACCATATATAACACATACGAGTGTCACTTGACACTGAACTTAACACATACAATTGTCACTTAACACAGAACATAATATATTCGGGTGTCACTTGACACTGAACATGAGAAATACGACTGTTACTTGACACCGTGCGTAATTCAGAGAAGTGTCACTTGACACCGAAAATAGCACATGAGTTTCATGAGTGTCACTTGATATTGAACTTAACACATACGAATGTCACTTGACACCGAAAATAACATCTACGAGTGTCACTTGACACCGAACATAACACGTGCGAATGTTACATGACTGCGAGACTGACATATACGAATGCCACTTGACACTAAACTAAACACATGCGATTGTCACTTAACATCGATCATAATGTGTCACTTGACACTGAAGATAACACGTACGAGTGTTATTTGACAGCGAAACTAACACAAACTAACACACGATTGTCACTTAACATCGAATATAATATAAACAAGTTTCACTTGACACCGAATATAACATAAACAAGTGTTACTTACCGATGAATATAACACATAAGAATGTCACTTTACAATGTTCATGAGACATACCAGCTTCACTTGACACCGAACAGAACGCATAGAAATGTCACTTGACACAGAGAATAACATATATGAGTGTCAACTGATATTGAACTTAACACATACGAGTGTCACTTGACACCGAATATAATACAAGCGAGTGTCACGTGACACCGAGC
>JAYMFT010092463.1:0-13985 GCA_038088735.1 Panulirus argus | reverse complement strand
GCACGAATGAAAAACTATATATATATAGAGAGAGAGAGAGAAGAGAGAGAGGTTATGAGACGGGGCAGCACGAATGAAAAACTCTCCCCGTAACACCCACATAGTAATCACACACACATAAAACGCTGAGTTCCAGGGAAAGGCAAGAGGCCTAAAGGTCTTACAATTGCCTCACAGTGGAAGAAGGAAGAGTGAGTTGTGACCTGATAGCAACTTTTGTTACTGAAGTTCTTTAAAAGATGTAGGTACAGAACAACCAGAGGTCGTAACATGATAAGAAGCAAGAAACGTGTAAGAAAATATGTAAATAATTAGTTTTACTGTATAAGAGTGGTTGGTTAATGGAACAAACTGAATGATGAAATGAGAAATACGGACAACACACAAAAGTTTAAAAAGTCGTATGATAGTAGAGGAAGTTCAAGACATATGCGGTAACACGAGTGTAGAACTCCCTCCCCGTGTAGCACAAAATAGGTAATTACACGACATTCCTAGATCTTATCTTCACACACCGTAACAAAGATACTGCAAATAACGGATGTGCTACACCAACTGGAAAAAAAACCGAGCATGCAATGTTTAGCTTTGATTACGTGGTAAATCAGGACATAAAAAAAAAAAGGCCACAGATAAAACAGTCTTAAGGAGCAGATAAATTCGTCGAAATTACACAGAACTGAACAAAATTTGTCTGAGAACATGAAGTGCGAAATGGAGTTCGCTCGACATAATATCATTATGGAAGGTTCTTTGAAATGTACGACAAGGAAGCAAAAACATGGGTACTTTCAGTTGCAGACGGGAAGGGAAGACTAGAAAAGAGAGAGAGAGAGAGAGAGAGATACGATTCGATAAAAGATTTTCAAAAATCATAAGAGCTTAGGACTGTACTGTGGTGGAGATCCAGGTTGCATTGAGGGCATCCAGGATTTGAAACGTGTTGAGAGAGCACGAAACGAGTATGGCAAAATTGAGCAAGAAGGCACAGGGAAGCCTCGAAACGAATGTTGTGGACAGAGCAGAAGATAATCCTTTAACTTTTCCATAGACTTCCCAGGAATGAATTGTGAGCCGGAGTGCAGCTTAATAAGGCTAAGGAATCCGGAGATAAGGGTTGTAAAGGATGACGTAAAGATAAGCGACGACCTGAATGACAAGCTTAAAAGTGTAATCACAGTGGAGGTTAGTGGAGCCGCAACGCTGGTCAGGGAGATGGAATGGGGAGAGGAGTCTTGGAAAGAATTACAACAGCAATTAAAAAAAATATTCGTGGATTACTTGAGGGACTGGTCAAGTTTCTCCATTAATGCTAATACACTTGGCAGGCCGCTTGAAGTATTGTTCAGTATGTTACTGAACGACAGTTGAATACCAAGGGAGTGCGGATGAGACCGAGAAATTGCGCTACAGATCGGTCCTCTCGGACAGAATGTGGTTTGTAAGAAACTGCAAACGATGATCAGGAAGAAACTGTCCAAGTGAGAGACAAGACGGCTTCAGGGAAAGATGTTTAACATATTTCCTAGACGTATATGAGGGAGTGAACTCCGCTTCACACAAAGAAAATAATGGGTGGATTGTGTACTCTTGGACCGACAGCAAGCTACTGAAACTGCACCACACATGACTTCACATTCCTCTAGAACACCCTCCAAAAACCTCAAGATCTGGAGGATTTGTCCTCGAAAGTACAGGCTAGGTTGTCTGGATGTGCGGGATTGTGAATAGGATAATAAAAATGGAGAAAGAGGCGCTGTGTTTGATGTGAGAAAACTGGATGTTTCGACTTCGAGAGTAACAAATTAAAGGGGAAAGGGGCAAAATAGCACAGGAATGTTAAGAGGTTTAGTGAGACGACAAGAGCGAGAGGACAGGCGGCACTGCTGAAGAAGAATGAGCCGTTGGATTATGTTAAAGAGTGCAAGGAAGTGAGTTCATGATTGATGTGGGTTACATTGAAAGTAGACTACGAAAAGCAGTTGTCTCTAAGGACTTATCCACCTGGCAGTGAGGACTAAATGCATTTAGAAGCTTTTACCCGGAGAACAAGGCAAGTATGTCAGCAGGGAAGGAGAATGAGTTGTTCCTGAAGGTAAGTCTGTATCAAGAATATGTGGTCACCATGGCTGTTTAAACTGTTCATGGATGGCGTGGTGAGAAATGTAAACGAGAGAGAGAGGGTAGGGTGGAGGGGGTCTTGGAGCAATGGGTGGGTCTGCAGTATTCTGTGGGTGACGGGGGTGGGCAGGGAAAATGAATTAGTTGCCAGTTGCAGATCATGTACATGTTGTGGCCGGCTCCTGAAGAAAAAAAAAAAAGAAAATCAGGAAGTGTGTAAACTGAGAAAATAGAGAGTAAATATGATCAGAAGTATGGCAGTTAGATAAATCAGGGAGTGAAACACGTTGGGTTGTGGGTAAGTCTAAACAGGGAGAACCTGGAGGAAGTGGAGTGTTTGAGGTACGTGGCAGCGGATGGAACCATGAGGGCTGAAGTGAGTCACAGGCTGGAAGCGGGGATTAAGGTCCTGGGTGCTTAAGGGAACATGTGGAGCGAGAGATCAGTTTCTGTAAGGGCAAACATAGTTGCTTTGAAGGCATAGTACCTACACCAATGCGCCTTGAATGTAAAGGAAACGAGGAGGGTGGATGTGTTGTAGATGTATATGCTTCATGACCTTAAGTGGAGTGAGATGGGTTGATCGCCTGAGGAGTGACGGTGTGAGAGCGGGGTGTGGCACTAAGCTCATTCTGACTTAAAAGGGCCAACCACGGTGTGCTGCTACAGTTTGGATACATGAAGAAGACGAGCGAAGAAGGACTTTTACAAAGAATCCTTTTGTGTTAGAAGTGGAGGGAGCAATGGGAAGGGGATACCGAGGTGAGAGAGAGGGTTGACGAAGGCTTGGGGGATTTCGAGGCCTGAACATTCAGGATGGTGAAAATACCAAGCACCCTCATATTAATCCTCCCACTACCATCCTAGACCCGTCCCATTGCCATTCCCATTCCATTACCTTCCAAGCACCGTCATACTAAACGTCCCATTCCGTCCCACTATCATCCTACTACCGTCATATTACAATCACAATACGTTCCTACTACAGTCATCACCATCCCTCTGCCGTCCCACTACCATCTCATCACCATCCCACTACCATCCCATTCCCATCCCATCACTGAGATCTCACTCCCATCCCATTACCGTCTCATTACTATCTCACGGTCGTTCCACCTCCGGCTGTAGTGGTAAGAGAGACGCCAGTACCGTATACAACAGATGTTTCATTGCCTCAACAACTGCTCTCCTGTCATTTCAGAGCAGGAGATGTATGGAAATGTAAACCATGAATATGAAACAGATGCAGCTGAAAGGACACACGAAACTCTACTTTATTGTGAGCTCACATTGCTGGGGGCGAATGACAGAGCTACAGGCAAGGTATAATCGGAAATAACATCTCTTCTTTACCCTTGAAGAACTTATAATTAAAGTTTCTCATTAGCTCTTAGGTATATATTACTTCATTGAAAGGCTGTGAAGATTTCGAGGTAGACTACGTATATTACTATAAGAAAAATAGCATAAGATATAATTTAGTCGAATTATCTTACTTATTCATGAACCTTTTGATCATTCACAAAAATCTTATTACACACACAGGCGAAACGCCCGATGGTAAAACCTCACGAGCATTACTATTCTTACACTGTGCTATACAATGGCATTACCTGCAACTTTGCCTTCACTAAGGGAGGGATATCACATCAAACATCTCTCACTTTATCTAGAAAACAATTCTGATTACCCTAGGAAGCCTGACTTCAGGGCTCTTCATTATTACATTTTGTAACGTGTGAGATTAAGGTTTCGTTCCAGAGAAAGAGTGCTGTGTCAAAATGACATCAGTGTAACCCACAGTCATTTATTCTTGACAACATTCAAGTCTATTCGCAGGGGTCTGGTGTTCATTGTACCTCCTCCTGACAACAATGCTGCCAACACAACAACCACCACCTCCACCAGGCTAAATTGTTGTAATAATCCCTCAGGAATTATGTACATCTGGCTGTATTACGGTTAGGGAGTGAGGGTGGGGGGTGGGGCACACACACACACACACACACACACTCAGATTTTATCCCTATGTAAATTTCATTTCATTTCTTCTTGCCGACATTGGCCACATTCTTTTCCTTCTAGCGTTATGTAAACGTGGGCTGGCCAGAACCAACCACCTTGGCCTGGCCGGCAAGCGAGGTGCAGCATCACACACAGGAGTAGAATGTGTAAATAACTCTCTCTCTCTCTCTCTCTCTCTCTCTTTCTTTCGTAAATACGGAACAAACGGTAAATTTAGTTGATTCTCAGAAGGACTCACTTCGTAAATAACCCAAACCTTCCTCTCCCATCGCCCCAGAGGAAAGAAAACCAAGAGAGATTCGTCCTTAGAATAACGCATTCTATTTCCTCAAACACACTAAGGGGGAGAGGGGGAGGGGGAAGAAGAATTTGGAGGAGGAGGAGGAGGAGGAGGAGGAGGAGCCTGCACGAGAGACCTTCTCTCCCTCGCGACGGCAAACTGGCCCTTAGCGTCCCGGGTCCTGAGGTCCTCCTGAGCCCGGCGAACGCCGGCCTTGACACTGGTTAACATAATCACCCCCGACGACGCGGCGGTACAGATCAGCGGGTCCGACGCCGCCCCCGGGCACGTGCTGCTGGGGGTGAGCGTGTCATCTGGGGGAGTGAATGGTGAGTGCGGGGGGGGATGGGGGATAGTGAGTGTGTATGAATGGTGCGTTAAAGATAAAAAGTGTGTGTGAATGGTGGGGTTTTGCAGAGAATGTCTGAATGGCTTGTAGGAAATGGTTTGCGGGTGAATGGGTGGGTCGGTGTTAATATTTTGTATATGTGATGGGGTGAATATTTTGAGTAACCGTGTGTGTGTGTGTGTGTGTTTGCGTGTGTATGTATGTGTGTGTGTGTGTGTGCGCGCGTGTGTGTGTGTGTGTGTGTGTGTTGATGATCTAACTTTTCTGAACTTTACGAATATTCAATAATTTATGCAAGAATAACGAACTTTCCCGATATACACACATTTACCTTCCCACCGCCTGAACCACCAACGGAAACCACCCTTTTCCCTTCCATCCTCAACCCGCCTCCCTCCCAGCACCTCTCACTCCCTCACAATCTCCTCCCTCCACTCCTGCTTCTTCTCCCCAACAATCCACACTCACCCGTCCAGCGTATATGTCGCAACGCACACAGAGAATACAACTAAACCGCCTTCCATGCTCTCAAAGCTGCTTTTGATATTGGAAATGACATGTAATCCTGTATGAACTAACTAGAAGAGATGTAATGGGGGCTACAGCCTTCGATCTCCACCAACTTGTGTAACAGAAATTCATCCGTTTTGTTTCATCCTGTTTTACGACTTTCTTTACCTAATTGCACTAAATTCCCTTCAGCATGATTGTAATACGCTTGTGTTCCAGACACGACACCGCTATAACAAATCTATCCATTATGGAGTTAAAGTACAGTTTTGTGCTGGATTCCCTTACATACCGGGCTCAGAATATTCACATGACAGGACTGACATTTCAGCTAAAACCTATGTCTTATAAGACACAGTTGGCAGTAACCAGGGTCTAACTATGACTAGCCTGAAAACAATTCTCCAGAAAGAACTTGTACAAAAATTTTTAGACAGCAGAAAAAAAATTCTCACATCTCGCAACGGTATGTGACTGACTGCTGTGCAGCAGTTTATGTAATCAACGATAATTCTAAAAGAACATCGCAAGATACTTGTAAACATTTCATCTGTAACGATCTGCTCCCTCAGACAGTCCAGTCATTGTTGCTCAACCTATATGCATACAGTTCATTTACAATGTAACTTATTGTATCATTCGTTTACTGATGCACAGTCCTTGAAAACAGTTTTTCTTTTTACCATGTAACTTGTAACTCAGTCAACGAGGCTCAGTCCCTGGACCTTTCATGCGTTCCTTAACCTCTTTTTGCCTAACTGTCCACAAGAGGGCAGGATTGCACAAGAGACTCAACGATCAAATGATAAAAATATGAAGAAAATCAATACTCATATCCCACTCAAGATGGGCTTCTGTGAATACCCTGCTACACATTATTCTTGTACGACACGTGGAGCTACGGAACGTTCTTGCTCGGTAACGTAATGGTTACTACACAGGCTTGACGCAAGTAAATATATGCAGCCATCTGGAAGTTTTATAAGAACCACGTGTATACGAATGTATCACAAGCAACACACTTATTTACACACATGGTGCTCAAGAAACCGGACGCTTATAATTATCAGGTAATTCCAACATACAGGCAATCCCTGTCACACGTATGTATCACAGAACAGGGAGAATGTTGTAGTTATGTAACGCAGGAGACGGGGAGAGTATTGTGGTTGCAGAGATCATGGGTAAAATTTGGGCCGAGGTATAGTACGAATCGAGTGAGCTCACATATGGCACAAAACAAGTGACAATGCCAAATACCATCACATGAATATTAGTTGCAATGCAATGCTTCTTGGGTGCAATGGTTAGCGTTACTGACCATGAGTCAGCACAGGCCCGCTCGGGGTCGGGCCAGCAAGAGCTCGAATCCTGGACTCCAGGCAGTCGCCCTTCATCCAAAACAGGTGTTCACCTTCATATCTAGGATTGTTAATATAAGGTGTACCTGACTTAGTCTAGTTCATGTGTGTGTGTGTCTACACACACACACACACACACACACACACACACACACACACACACACGAGTAAAGACAATGCACATATAGTATGTACAAGGTTAAGACATGGGGTAACATGAGTGTAAAACTCTACCTCCCTTAGTAACACACAAACAGAAATCGCACACACAAAAACACACACACACACAAAAAAAAAGCTCATTTGTGTGTATGCAACAACCATGCTAAACTCATGGGGTAGATGATGCAACACATTCGCCAGTCCCCAGGAATATTGGCAGAGCGCCTCGCTGTAAGCCCCAGGGAGTTATATGACAACAGGTGTACAGCAGCTGGCGTGGTCAGGGTGTCGTGTGTGCTGTGCAGTGTGATACAAAATTTACTGTACTGTATAATGTGAGTAGTAGTGTACTATAAAATGTGCTATGTAGTATTTATATATATATATATATATATATATATATATATATATATATATATATATATATATGCAGCAACATGGCCCATAAAGCACAAGAAACACAGCATAAACCAGAAAGGCCATATAATGAAATAATACAACATAGCTTGGCACGTGCAAAAAAAAAAAATAAATAAATAAAGCAGAGCGTAAATCCCTATCAGCACCAGGAGGATGATACAGAGTATCAGCATCACTACATAAAGCACCGACAACACCACATGAAACACCGTCAACACAACATAAACACCGACAGCACACAATGCACCGGCAACACCAAACAAAACACGAGCAACACAACATAACAACGACACCACAGCATGAAACACAGGCAACACAACACAAAATAAAGGTAACACAACACAAAGCACCGGCAACACCACATAAAACACCGGCAGTCCGGTATAAAACATGCCGGTTCCCTTGGACCAACAGCGTCCGGCAGGTGTGATGGGGAAACGAGACACGGCTGACCAGGGAAGGCGAATTATGACATCCGCTCCAAGTCGGTTTTAGCCGGACTTATGGCCATCGTAGGAATTAAAGGAAAAAAAATAAATAAAATAAAATAAAATAAAACATACAATCTGAAAAACTTGTATGATAGAGCGAGGTAGCGGGGGCGTGTAATTGTGATGACTTCGAGAGATGATGACGAGTGCTTCATTTCGAAGGGATGCTGCAATTTGATTCTTCCGTAAGACTTATTATCCTTTGAGTGATTTGAGACTGGTCTTACATCTGGCAAACTTAGAGCAGTTGTTAAGCGTTCAGCACTTTTCTGAATAGTTACTGGGGGCTTGGTTGTTAAATGAGCAGAACTATGTCCACAAGAGAAAGAGGAGGGGACGAAGAACGTGGCATAACACTTGTAAAAGTTGGATAAAAGAATATAGAAAACGAAATACTGGAAGGAGGTTAACAGTCTTGGAAGAACGGAAGAAGTTATGGTAACATTGGTTAAGGAAATAGACGAGGATAAGTGACAACAGGCAAAGAACAGGAAGAGAAAAGATGGAATGAGGATCAAGAAGAGATGGTGAATGTGCAGCATGATAGGGAGGCAAATGTGGGACTTCTGGGACACGGAGGCGTGCGAGGCGAGTCATGGAAAGTGGTCACGTGAAAAGAAAAGAGGCGGTGAAAGTCTTGCTGAAGATGAAGTACAGCAAAGCGGCTGGAGTGGTTGGGACTGCAGTTGATTTTCTTTGAGAAAGAGTGTGACGCTATTGGTAATTGGTTAGTTAGGATCTTCAAAGTATATATGGTTCAAGGCGAGGTTCCTTAAGATTAGCAATATGACTGTATAGTGCTAATAGATAGTTATACTGGGGATAATGGGAAGAATTTTGCAACAGAGGCAGAGTGGCAAAGGATATGTGGATCAGATTCATGCTATGCTTGGAGTGACGTGGTATACAGGGGGTGACGTGCTTTCCATGGCCTGAACCAAGGCATATGTAGAACAGGTCAGGGGAAACCAGAGAAAGGTCTGTGGGGATTGGTTGTGGTTTCGATGCATCACACATGATAGCTTGAGAGTAAATATGAGCATATGAGCTTATTCTTCAACTGCTCCGTGCGCTGCCTCGTTATGAAAGAGTCCTGGTGCTACCCAGGACCTCTTTCTAAAGGCCCCAGCAGCCCAAGGCTGCGCTACTTCCAGTAGGAGGAAAATGAGGACTCCTTTGGAGTGAGAAGTGAAATTGTACTCCCAAATCATAAAGACTCGCAAAAAATGACTTTTAACTTTTAGAAATATGCATTTGCTTGAGGTTACACCGCGAGTAAGAAGTTATCTTCGCCAAGTTTACATCATCGTCATTGGATGGTAAGAACTAGTCTCGTCGAGAAACTTCTCACTCCAAAGGCGTCCATCACTTCCCTGCTTCTGGATGTAGTGCAGCCTTGAAGCTACAAGAGACCCATAGAAGGACTCGCCCTTTGATTGTTCTGTGGTTCTGATGACACCATCAAAGGCCTGAAGAGTCTTCGTACAAATCAATCTTGAGGTGAAATTAAGCGTAATCATTCAATCATACGTCACAGGCTTTCATGAAATTCTCTTGAAAAAAAGAATTAAAAAGAATATTTGTAAATCGTAAAATGACTGCCTCTTTAACAGTGATTCTGACAATAAAATGGTGGTAAGGAATGTCTAAAATACAAGAGCGTCTCTACAAGAGCCCGAAGCACCTGCTTTTCTGCTACTTCGCCCAACTTTCTCTTCATGATCGTACCCCTAAACCGTTCCAGCAGGTCCCCCCCCCCCAAATACTTTAGTTCGTGACCACCTCCTCCCCCTTTCACCCCCCCCCACCCCCTACCCAACCTCGAGCCCTGACTGTCAACAATCACCAAGAATATTCATGGCTTTATCTCCGGCCACCTGGACCCTGACAACAAAACGAAATGAATAATCTAAAATAAGATCTCTCTCTCTCAAAGTTCGTCTCACATCTTGTCTCTTATTTTCTAATACATGATTAAAAGAAAAAAATAAGAGTGGAATGTGAGGCATGAGGGTTTACCTCCACCCTAGAAACCCTCCCCCCACCCCACCCTCCCCCCAACCTTCTTTTATGTACACGTAACAAAGGAAACTTCCCGATGTCAAATACCCTTCACTTGCCAATGGAGACCCACACCAATAGTCTTCCGCGTTTCATAAAAAATGGTTTAGAAACATGGACACAAAGGGTGATAATGATCAATCAGTGCCATAGTGGATAAGTGACTGAATCAGAGAGAATATGAAGTATCATTTGTGAGAATGTCGATAAGAACTTACAGGAAAAGCAAGAAATAGAAAAGAACTGAAGAGACTACAAGAGAAAAATAATTTTGAAGGGAGAGAGGAGCAAAAAGTATGTGAAAACAGGTGAAAAAAAAAAAAATCGGAATGGTGAAAGGAAGAGAAAAATCATCGGGAAAGGAGAGGGGATTCGAATCCATTCAGCCAGTCCGAAGCTCCGGACGACATGTGGTTTAGCCCACAAAAGGATGAACTTTAGGGGGTCTGAACGTGGTAGAGGAGGAGGGGACACAGAATTCAATCTAATGGAGAGAGGTTGTTACAGCAGAGTTTATCAGAGTTTCATTTACTTGTCGAGCTTCCTGTCGAAGAGAGGAATACATCTTCACCGAAGCATTTTTCCCGTGTGAAGCCACACACAGACTCTCTAGGAAATCTGTTTTTACATTCAGTCACCTTCCAGCTAGTATGTCCATCGTTGGACAGTCTCTAAAGATATTTTGTTGGAGATCTTTTTTAACAACTTATTGTAGACGACCTTGGCAAGGATTTTATACTGAGCTTCCTCAGTAACAAATGATTATCGTTCATTCATAACACCGTTTAGAATAACAGACTAGCTTGCAGATATCCACAAACACGGTTCGACACAAAATGTCAAGTATCCATTACGCACAAATCTGACTAAAAATTTTAGTAGCCTGTTAAACAGAGCTAAGTGTTCAGCCTACTATACAAGCTCAGTATCAACTACCTGGTAACTTCTCAAACAAATCTCTGTATAAACTGAGAAAAACACAGCTCCTTGTACAGTATCTGTCAATTGCCACATCCAGTTTAATGTATAGGTATTTTTCTGTATTGATAGTGGGAGTGTAAGTGTTAAAAGATTTTTCTGTCGGTGGTTATTACTTAACATTGAAAACCTTAGCGTTTACCTAAAGCCGAAACACTTAAATACCTAAAAGTACAACACAGCCATGAGTGAAGCAAGACAAAGGTTATAACTGAAAAGATTAAAAGAAAAAGTGTTTTCTGTGATCCATTTGTCTTCTTTTTCTTAATTCAAAGGATAGTCATAGACTACAGTCCTCAATGGAGGTTAAGCCTTAAATAAAACATAAAAAAGAGGGTTAATGATACACAGAAGTGAGGGGAAAAATAAGGAAAAATAATCAGCTTTGGAGAAAGAAAAAAACAGCCATTGAAGACTGAGTAGGTCGAAGCTGTTAGGTAAGACAGGAGCACAGAGCAAAGAGTGTTCCGGCTTAATGACCCTCCAGCTTCCAATCAGCCATTCACTCCAATAACAAACTAAACAAAAGCCACAACCACCTCCACCTCTCCCCTTATTCCTCTTCTTTGAAGAGCAGCACTTAATCGCCTTGAACCGAGAGGAAAATATCACGGATTCTCTTACGGTATTTTCGCGGAAATTAGCAGCGTGTGTACTGCTCCAGCCGGGGCGCTCACCCTCGTTGAAAGGAGACCATCGAGGTATTTTCCAGGAAGCGCGTCCTCTGATTGCTACTTAGAGCTTTCCGGTAAGGATGGTCGACTTTTAGTTGTTTCAGTATGTACACTGACCCTTGCCAGAACGCGCCAGTCAGAGGATTACGACTGATAAATCCGGTGCCGAGAACTGGGATTAACGAACAGTTTGATGATCCACATATAATAAGGAATAACTAAGGGAGGGCAGACGAGAGAGAAACAAATTTTGCAAATTTGGCCGATACCTCCGCGAACCCTACCACACTTCCGTATCACAGTTACACCAGCACTAAGACTGGTGATGTGTGTTACGGTAATCAGCTAAAAGTACATCTTAGTAAGCAGAAGAGATGTGTGGCCCGAGAGACTAAAAATTGAGCAACGAACACTCCACGCGAAATCGGAATGGCACAAACAAGGTGCCGTAGCCTTTCCAGATATCTTGAACAGTCAAGAAAAACTTTCAACTCCTTGAGGACGAGGGTTACAGCCACTGAGCACGAAGGATGCGGTCCTTCGAGCACGGACGATACGCCCTTGGGGATGATAGCCTGGCCTTTGACTTGACCCATTACGAGAGGGTACGAGGATATCAAAGTTTCTTATCAGGCTTGTGAAAAAACGATTCTTTTTCAACTTATTCCTATTAGTCTGCACCTAGAGAACAACAACTCGAAGAGGATTCAATCATCTGTATCCTTTAGGGGTCAGTGGAGGTCAACTAGAGGGTCAACAGAGGTCAAACTTCAAATTAATGTGAACTTAGTCATATTTGACATCAGGATAAAGAGAGAGTGAGAGGGCAAACTAGTCTCATTGCTGAGTAATTCTTAGCATGTTTTACTCAAGTTTAACCCTAATTCTAAAGGATAATTAGGCAAATTTTCCAGCATTAGGAAACCTAGCTAAGTTGAGCGTAAAAGCAAATAACTTTATAAGACAAATGACTCACACGCATAACTAGGCTTCTCAATATATCATAAAAGAAAATGAATATGATATGATTAAACATCTTACGCGGCAACACGATGATGATCGTGTAGGAGACGTAAGTAATATATAACGCTAAAGGAATGTACTGTACAGCGACGAACCAAAATTTCGGTAACATTTCTTCCGTAACTACACGTCCCAGTTCAAAAGAAATATACTGGACTCTCTCACACTTAATAAGACCACGGAAGACAACAACCCGAAAAGACGACGACGTTCTTGAAAGATCAAACATCTGTGTTTGGTCATGGCTTTGTCTCTTTGAAAGCGCTGCAAGGATATTGCCTCTGCCTTCTCTCTCTCTCTCTCTTTTCTTTGCCTGAGCATGAATCTGCCAACCCAACCTCCCGGGATGAACGCTACCACTACGTCATTTAGGAACCCGTTCAGAATGAAGATGAGAGCGGGGATGCCCCACCTTTCAGCCGTGATCAACGCCAAAACTGTTTGGCCCACCATGATTTTGCTTCCATAGCATATTCCGCCCTTACCTGCGGTGCCAGCTGGAAAAAAAACAAGCAGTCGGCTTGACATCGTTTAGGACAAGGTGAAAAGAGCATCAAGGAGACGGCAAAAACCAAGAGGGTTGAGGACGCTACGGCAAAGCAAGTGGTTCGGCAAAACTTCCAGACCGTTTTAAAGCGAATGGAGGAAGATTTCTTAGACTCGTCTACGAAATAAGAACTTTTTTGAGTTTTTATCAAATGAAGAAAAGGAACACAGTAAGAATCTCTACATGTCGTCAAAGGACCGTGTCACACACACACACACACACACACACACACACACATAAGGTCTGGAAAAGGAAAAATAGAATTGTCAAATCACCAAGAGGCAGAAACAAGATTAATCACTCACTTCAAAAACACAACTCCATTCTAGTCCAAAGAGGAATTACTGACGTCAGCGTCATTATCATGGGTCGGTTCCAGCGTTTGCTAACACAAAAATCCTGCGGCTAATCTCTGCATGGCATATGGACGTGGTAGGAATCATCAATTACCCGCACATCGGTGCTCAACTTGTAGAGCATCGAAGTTCAGGGAGACAAACTGGCTTAATCATGTACGGCGCTATGTCAAGACGAGACACTACCAGCGAACTGAAGACGATAAAAAATGATCCCAAAGTAGCTGAGGTACACCAAGGCGCTGCCAGTCTCTAGAGGAAGATGGAACATAGACAGCCGAGTATTTCCTGTGTCTCCTTTGTGATGCAACATCGGATACTGCAAAAGCCAACATCCTGCACATGGGTTCGAAACCCTCGGTATGGCAGTCAGCCTACGGCCAATCCTGGCGTTCATCTCCCCCTCGGGTTTGGTCAATAAATGGGTACCTGGCTTAGAGTGGTGTGTGTGTGTGTGTGTGTGTGCGTGTGTAGAATATACATTAGGAGTAAAAACATGATACATACATACAGACACATACACATATCTATCTATCTATCTATCTATATCTATATATATATATATATATATATATATATATATATATATTATCCCAGGGGATAGGGGAGAAAGAATACTTCCCACGT